>JAOANR010000006.1:642598-925362 GCA_030278955.1 Hygrophila difformis | reverse complement strand
AAGCACATGCACATATCAGCACCCAATTGCAATCGATTACCTAACCAAAAATGTTATGTCAAGTATATCACAGGGTGTTTGACACATGAGGCATATCTAACTATTAAAAGAACAAGGAACAAATTAAGAAGCATTTATGATCAAATCATCACAAGTTTGTCAATCTCAACAAAGCATTCCAAATGAAATTGCATCAGATGATCACAGATTGTGGCAACAATGTCACAAGTACGAGTAAGCATAAAACACCAAAAAAGTGTATCTCGTCTTCCTTATAAATTACTAATTTTTTATGAATAATGCCGACTAATTAAAAAGCAAAACTTTGCCTTAGTGAAGCATCCTTATAAATTACTAATTTTTTTATGAATAATATTGACTAATCCAAAAGTTAATGATGTGCATGATGAGAAATTACAAATATTTGTAATGCTGCATGTGATGGCCCAACCTATTTATTAGTACTAGAAACGTCAGTGAAGCGTTCTATGAACTATCAAGACACCAATAATATCATATTGAGAGGGGTGTATAGTAATATATACCTACGACGTCAAAGAACCGACAATTACCATCCATTGAGCCTACAACACCTCCCTGGATTGACAAGGAAACACAACTCATGAAGTCCACCAAAAGCATTAATATCACTTGCCACACATTATATAATCACCTATATACCTTGCCATCAGGACGATAACACATTGCAGTGACCATTTCTCTAACATCAATCCAGTCAATCACTCGACCACCTTGAACTTCCCACACACGTAATATTCCATCTATTGAGCCAGTAGAAAACTGATTATCATCCACCGGATTGAAATCAACACAAGTTACTGCATCAGGAATAAAGATGAGAATCAAAATCTGTAGTGTTCCACTTAATAACATAAAAAGAACAGGTCAAGCATACAAGGTTAATGCAACTAAAGAGGGAGGGGGAGGGGGGGGAATCAAATTCTCAAAGTTTAGTAGTTTACCATAGTTTTTATGTGAATATACTCCTAGGCAATCATCATGGCCAATTCTCCACAAGCGAGCAGTTTTATCCATGGAGGATGATAGCAGATGCTGCAATATGAACAACAACCTCAATCGCAACATCATAAATTACCAGTGAAAACGAAGTCCTGGTAGACATTTATAGGAGTAAATCCATCAAAGGTTTGAAGGGAAGTACTAACCCCATTCCGGGACCATGACAGAGCCAATACTTCCCCTTCATGTCCACGAAATTCATGAAGTGGTTTCTCTGATAAGTGAAAGGCCTTAGGAGGAAGAACAATACAAGGCGAGTTGGACGATAATTTTGACCTTTTATGCGCACCAGTATTTTCTTTGATAAATCTCAAAGGAGAGAGCTTAGAGAAATGATTCAATGAGAAGTATATACAAGAAGGATCCATATCTTGAGCATTAAAGTTGTTCATAATGTCATCTTGAAGGACCTTCCAGATGCGTACAATACCATCTACTCCAGAACTTGCCAGGTAGTGGCCATCAGGACTGAACTTCATGGTCAAAATAGAGCCCTCATGTGCCGAAAATTCTTGACCTCTATAAAGAGATGATAATTCTTTAAAGTGCTTTTTAGATACATGGACATGGATTCTTTCAGTAGCTAACCGAGTCTTCTGAGCAGCCTCAAAAGGCTTATCAACTAACCCCTTCGTCCTACTGGAAATATGGGTCATTGTGCTAAATTTTTGGAGCAAATGGTGTTTCTGTTTTCTTTTTGAATGAGTCATTTCAAATCTTATTGAGTCTTTCCGCAGTAACTGACGAACTAACTCTGATGAGCTAAGCGACATCTGAAATTCATGAAATGATATTATTCTATCTGAACCCACTTCCCGCAATTTGGAAATAGTACCATCTTCAGCGACTTCATCCATGACAAATACTGTTCCATCATCCAAGTTCTTTATTTTCCAAGCCAGATTCTCCACCTCTCCACAGCCATCTTCTACTGAAGCTGTGCTATCATCCAACTGAGATGGCAATAAAAAAGGTTTCTGGTCAGAATCCAAATTCGCCAACACTGTCTCTCCATCATCCCTCAATCTGTCAATGTCCGTTACAATGTCCTGGCAACATACACCATCGTCTTCATCCCTCGTATTTGAGTCACAATCCAAGTGACCTCTCATCCATTTCAAAAACTTGTCACGTCTTTCATTGATGCTATCGAGCCTCTGAGTCCAATACTCAAATCCTAGAGCACCATCCTCTACACCGGGACTCGGACAACCTTCAGAGCATTCTGACCCAAAATCGGATACAGAAGAAATGGTATCACGGCTGTCAAAGAACTGATCTTCTGATCCGCTATGGCTGTCCATGATATCTCCAAATTCAATTCATCAAAACCTAAATCCCCAAAAAAGTTTCAAAGTAAAAATCCTAATTCCAGAAGTTCAATTTCAAAATTAGCACTTCTTTCGCCAAAAACAACTGTTTCAAATAGGTATAACCGAGCGGCTAATCAAATTGCAAATCACTACACAATTCATTCACCGACCGTCGATTTAAAAACTGATAAACCCGAAATCGATTCCTCGAACCATATATAAATTTCACACAAACAAATTGGCAAGCGGATTAACGTCCAACCAAAACGGCAACAAACACCAAAATTAAATTGTTTTAAAAAGCAAAATATTCAGATATTCCAAATAAATAAATAACGAAGAATCCCTCACCTGAGCGGTCAAGAAACACAAAACAGAGTCGTCAAACCGATCACCACACGGTGAATTCCCACTTGATGAATGGAATGAATCGCCCCCAATATTAGCACTAAAAAAACACACTATACGCAGGACTAAAACCAATTCAATAAATCTGTAAATTGTGACCAAACCTAAATAGCAATCACGTCAAGAACAAAACAAAAACAGTTTGTGATTCAATAGATGTGAATTGTGAAACGAGAGGAGAGATTTCACGGAAAAGGGAAAGCCAATAGGGTATACATGATGGGTAACGGTGACTCTCTCCCCTGAATGAGAATGTCGCTTCGTTCACAGTACGTACTTTTCATTTTCCTCTACTTTTTTTTCCCCTCGTGTTCGTGTATTGGCCTCTCTCTCGCTTTCATTCAGCGCTCGCCATAGCCGTAAGCCGATATACTCTGCATAAATTGACGTTATTACCCTTGGTTTGACCCAACCCAACCCCCAGTCCATAAATTACTACTCTCCGTCCCACCACACTTGTCTGTTTGATTTTTTTTACACAGTTCATTGTTCAGTTTTGACACAATTTTATTTTAAGTATATATTTAGAGAAAAATAGTCGAGTTGGGTCTTGTTAGAATCGTATGATCACGTAGTTTTATAATATATATTTTGCATAATTTTTTATTGAACATATTTTGAGATATTAACAGTTGAAAAAGTGCATCGGATTGTGTATAAAAATGAAACAAGACAAGTTAAATGGGACGGAGGGAGTATGACTTTTCCCTTTCTGCCTTCCGATTTGAAGATTTCGAAGTTTGTAATCACAAATTCACAATCTGCTCCAATTTTTTAGGCTATAATTAATTTGTGTTTATATGAATATATGCTCCAAATTTTATTAATTATTCTAGTTTATTTATTTCTTAATTAAATTATTAAATTTTACTGAATATTTTCAATATTGATTATATTTTTGGTATAAATTTTATCAAAAAATAAAAACTTTAATGACCATCATGTCAAAATTCTTTCAAAATAAAAGAATTAACATTGAATTAGTATGGATAATATTTTTCAAGTCAACTGTGTTTGATAGCATAAATAATCTTAATTAGTATATTTTATAATAATAATAATAATAATATACTACCAAAATATATTATTATTATGCAAATTCTCGAGAGATTAGTCTTGGATCTAATGTTGCATTGCATGGGAATATTCGATTTCACCAAAAAAAATACTATTATTATTATGTTGTTATTATTATTGTTACATGGATATGTGTATATATATGTGTTTGTGGGTAAGTGTAGAACGCTAAAATAAAAGAATAAAATTTGTACTATTAGAAAGATAAATAAATAGTTTAGATCTTAATTTTTGTTTTATAAAAGTGACTTTCGGAATTAACAATAATTAATTTAAATAATTATGAATTTTTCTAATAATAAATATATATGGATCGAACTATTTATCTTTTTAAAAATTCATTTTTTGTTTCTTGAACAACCTAGATACAATCCTAAGAAAAAGTTTGCTTTTAATATAAAGAAGGAAAAAGGAAAAATCAAAGTCATTTAATTTATTTTATAGCCACGTACAATAATGAAAACGTTGATTGTGGTTATCCGTAAAATAGATGCATTTATTATGAAATAATTCATTAAATTTAGTTTGGGAATTGTATGGATGACTTACACTCCACCCTAGGTTGAATGATGCTTTCGTAATAACTTCAATTTTATATCTACACCTTCTCTATTTCAAGTTTTCAATATAAATATTTGTGAGTTATGTTGAATTATGATTTTTTTTTTTTTTTGCGTTATGCTGAATTATAAAATTAAGCATATGCATAATAATTAATAATGAAACCAAAACCAATATTTGGAAGTTGCAACGAATAAATCCTCTCCATGCATACATTTACACTTTAGTTTTTTTTTTAAACATTGACACTTATGTGTCGCAAAGGTGTGGGAGCCCAAGCCATACAAATTACAAAGGGGATAAAGGGGAGGGATAGAGAGTCGGGTGGAAATCGAACCCCAAATCTATGGTTGGAAAGCAGTGGAGATGACCACTGGGGTCAAGTATCATTCCCTATACACTTTAGTTGTTTATTTTTAATTTTAATATTTTTTTTTTTAAAAAAAAATAATTCCCTGGTTCGCATTGTGTATCGGATGGGACCTCAAGCCGTCCTATTATGAAATACTGGAGATCGAAGAAAATCTGTTAATTGAGCTTTAATTATAAGGAAACATTGATCTCTATGCGAGCGTTACAAATTACAATATACTACTGCTCCATACTATAAGAAATCTACGACTACTATTAATTAAAACTAATTACACGTTTATTCACATTATTGCAAATATAAATGTAGGAGGAAATGTTTGCTTCAAAATGGCAAACTTTTCATAATCATACCGAATTAATGGAAATTTAATGAGGATGAAATCATGATTTGATGAAAAACATAAGTGGAATATTGAATTGATTGGAAATTATTCAATGAAGATTTGGTGAGAATGTGAGATCAGCGCCAAAATCGTCTGTCCCATAACAACGAATGAGTTTGTATCCATACTATGGATATCCATACATGTTTTCTTGATGTATACAATGTGATATTTTTTTGTTTTGCCCATGTTAACCGTAAAAATATTGGAGGAATAAAACCTCTGTTCGATTGATGAACCTCGAAGGATTACAAAATTTGTAGAATGGAATTACACGGAAATAAAAAAGCTGTAAATGAATTAACGTGCCGAATGGAAAAATAAGCTGTAAGAAAGTGCAGAAACAAAATAAAATGCAGAAGGTAATAAATTAAAGTGCGGATTCTCTTGGCGAGGTTGGAGGCCCCTCCTGGGATGCCACCTCCTATTATTTATAGGGAGGAGCACAACATCCGTCTTTTTGATGGAGAAGGTGTAACGCTTGTAACGCTCCCATGATACTCTCTATTGATGGCGCCTAGTCTTCATTGCCGCCATGATTCTCTCCAAATGATCTTCTGGTGTCTGCGTTCCTCATAACTCGTGGTCATCCGTTCCATACTCATTGTGGACTGGGCCGACTACTTTGATTTTTGGGCCGAAAAATAATGGGCCTTAATAACTTTTGGGTGTTAACAGATGCCCCCATTGCACTTTCGGTCGATGGAACTGAGACTGAAAATGCGCATATATTTTGATAATGCCACCGTCGGCAACTGTTTTTTTTCTTTTAATGTGATTTTTTTATTTTATTTTTTTAAAAAAAAAATGCAACTTTTCTTTTTTGTTTTTAAAGTGGCTGATGGCATGCAGTATTTGTTTTTTAAGCCGCCACTTCTTGTTTAAGCCGCCACTCTTTAATTTGTGGATGGCGGCCCACTTTGTGATTTTTCATTTTATTTTATTTTATTTTATTTTTACTTGGCGGCCCTTTCACTTTTTTTTTTTTGAAATAGACAAGTGTGCATGCCACTTTCACTAACCGCCACCTTAAGCCACTTTAATAGACAAGGAAAACATGAGCCGCCACTTTCACTTGCCACATCTCAACACATGCCGCCACTTTAATATGCAACTTTCTCCTTCTTTTTTTTTTTTTACTATTTGGGCTGCCAACCCTTTTTTTTTATGAATGGCGGCATGTGCTTTTTTTTATTATTATCTGCCGCCACTTTAAGTCTTGGCAGCCACCATTCGCATGAAGCCAGGCACCATTGCCTCTCTCTAGTCAGCATTCGCATTACTCCAGCCATTACTCTAGGCAGCATTCGCAATACTTCAGGCACCATTCGCATTCCTTCTCCACGGGCCGCCAACCTCTTGCCAGCCGCCTGCATCGGTCCTAAGCGCCGCCAGCTCAGTCTTCGCCGCCAGCCTGCCCGGAGTGCCGCCACTCCTGTTGCGCCGCCATCGAAAAGCATCCGGGAGCCACCTTCATCATCAAGCAGAGGTGCCGCCACCTTGGTCTAGGGCTGCCAGTCAACACGAACGCCGCCATTACCCTCGGCCGCTACTCACTTGCAGGCCCCCACCATCACCAAGCAGCGTCGCCACCTATCTTGCTGAAGGCTGCCACCTCAGCCACGAACCGGGCCACCATCCTTGGTCAGGCGGCCGTCCTAATTCACCAACTACTCGGCCTACAAGGTCGCTGTTGATGGCGTTCCAAGGCCACTATCCAGGGTTTTTACCACCCAAGGTTATTGCATTGGCCATCACTGTTGGTTCGTTTTCCGCTTTATCGCGTTTCAATTTCTCAAAACGAGTCTCGTGTGTAGTTAAAAGCTTCTCATTTTGTTCCTCAATGAACTTTTCCAAGCGGGCCGCTTTCTCGGCCAGTTGAGCAAGATTAGTGGAATCCTGCACAATTAAATGCTCTTTTAATCTCGATAACATGTTAGCCACTGCTATATTGGCTATTTCTTTATCCGGGATTGCCATAGTACATCGACCTTTAAGGCGCTGCAATCTATTAATAAAAGCACTTGCCGCCTCATCGGCAAATTGTTTGGTGTTAGTGAGATCTGCAAGACTAACCTGTGACAGAGGAGTGTAGAATCTCTCATGAAACACTCACTCGAGATCAGCCCAACTTTGAATAGAATTAGGCCGAAAGGACGCAAACCAAGCAAAGGCAGGTCCAGTCAGAGATGAGCTGAACAACCTTAGCTTCAGCCAATCGTTGGCCACTACTTCGCCACATTGAGCAGTAAACCTGCCCACGTGTTCTACTGTTGATTTACCGTCGTCTCCCGAGTACGTGGTGAACTCAGGCATTTTGAAGCCTCTAGGGTAAGGCTGCATAGTGTCTACCCAATCCGGGTATGGTTTCCTGTACGTGGGTCGTTCCATCGGCCTTAATTGAATCCCGAAGTGTTGTTGCATCATATCTGTCAACAACTCGGGTGACACCAGAGGCATGGCGGCTTGAGGATACATGGTGGCCGAGAAAGGGTTGGCGGCCTGAGGAGCCATAGCGGTCGGGTGTAGGTTGGCGGCGACCTGATGAGCCATGGCGGCCGGATGTGGGTTGGCGGCCTGAGGCATGTTGACGGCCTGATGTATGTTGGTCGCCTGATGCTGCATGGTAGGCGCCGCATAACCATAGTTCGGCACGTTAGATGCCGCAGGAACGAAAGTATGAGTAGAAGGAAATGGGGGCAGACTCGCCAGTCCTCCAAACTCCGAGAGTGGCGGCTGGCCAAAAGTAGTCCCCCAAGTCCTCTGCGGGCCGCCATACAGCCCTGGGATGCTTTGTGGCACATTCGTGCCATTTGCTGAAATGGAGCCCTCTTGTGAAGTACGCAGGGATCCACATATCTTATCAGTCTGATCGGCCATAGCAAGCCGCAACACGTCTATAAGGTGCCTTGTAAGTAAAGGCATGAATTCGGCCATCGATTCAGTCATCGATAGCCGCATCTGTTCCGAAAGGGTTGGGACTTGCATTATCCCTTGTGATGGTTGAGAGGTAGCCGCCGCATTATCGGTGTTCTCAGATGGTGTCCGTACTGGTGTTTCATCATGCAGCGACATCTCTTCAAATTTTTGTGTTAAGTCCCTCACTACTCGTCCAGATCTAAGTAGCATACACTCTTAAGCGGATATGGTCTCAATCTCGTGTCCCACTGGGCGTGCCAATTTGTTAACCGTAAAAATATTGGAGGAATAAAACCTCTGTTCGATTGATGAACCTCGAAGGATTACAAAATTTGTAGAATGGAATTACACGGAAATAAGAAAGCTGTAAAGGAATTAAAGTGCGGAATGGAAAAATAAGCTGTAAGAAAGTGCAGAAACAAAATAAAATGCAGAAGGTAAAAAATTAAAGTGCGGATTCTCTTGGCGAGGTTGGAGGCCCCCTCCTGGGATGCCACCTCCTATTATTTATAGGGAGGAGCACAACATCTGTCTTTTTGATGGAGAAGGTGTAACGCTCCCATGATACTCTCCATTGATGGCGCCTAGTCTTCATTGCCGCCATGATTCTCTCCAAATGATCTTCTGGTGTTTGCGTTCCTCATACCTCGTGGTCATCCGTTCCATACTCATTGTGGACTGGGCCGACTACTTTGATTATTGGGGCGAAAAATAATGGGCCTTAATAACTTTTGGGTGTTAACAGCCCAATATGACAGTGAATTTTATTATATTATTTTCTTTTTAAAGGTTTATTAATTTATGGTTATTTGGAGGTTACAAATTGAATATTCCTGAAATCGTGGAAAGTAATGGGAGGAATTGTGGGAGATGTTACAAATTGAATATTCCTGAAATCATGAAAAGTAATGGGAGGTTACAAATTTGAGCCTGCTTCCGAACAATGCACATTGTGCTATGAACTCGAGTAGCTAATGCTCTAAGGTCATACAGTGTGTGATCTAGAATGGTATGCATCTGTTCAAATAATGATAATGTTCAGTATATGTTTAATCTGTAAAATTGATGCTATGACCTCGTCCAGATAATGTTCTGTCTATGTATTATTGATGTTGTTTTCTTCGTATAAAATGTTATGTACATGCTTTGTGGAAATCCCTGCCAGTTTCTATTCCTGTCGAATATAACATATGTGCTTAATTTCCCCTGTAGCACATTGTCCATAACTGGATTGACATCGTCCATAACTGGAAGTTACAAATCATTCCCACAATTACACCATTAATGAGGGTTTTTGACATATCAACTTTCCTTTTTATTTGATTGCATTTAATTGGTATGATTGACACACATATCACAATCTGCTCTTTCTTGGAACACCTGTGGATATCCATATTATGAAGAGTATGGATAGTAACTCTATTGCTAGAACAATTTTAAATTTTGATGAGTTGATATGTGGATGTGTTGTTCATTGTTTGTTTATTTGGGTGTGAGTTCGTTAACAAGAAGTGCCAATCCCTAATATGAAACATCCTCATTAATCTAACTATGGATATCCATATATATGGTTAGGGAACGTGGACTAATTTAATCAACTAATATAATGTCATAACTAGTGAAACTATCGTGGCAAATAATGCAATGGATAGAAAAGAGACACGCCACCTCATCGGCATGCCCAGGCCCGTATTATTCCAACATAGGTTAAGCCACTTGTTCGTCCGTATTATTCACTATAGTTTCGATTTAGTCGAGAGGATTTTATTATTAACACTCATCACATTATTATTGAATTATATTCTATCCGTTTTAAGTTAATTGATCTTTTTTAGATGTTTCAAAATACTTGTACTAATATTTTAAAAAATTAAATATAAGAGATGAATGGAATTAAGGTAGGAGGAGAACAATATTTTATTAAACAATGTACAAAAATAAAGTCACAAGAATGAATGTAGTAGTAGTAGGTAGCAGTATACAACAATAAAGCCATGAATGGTCTTCACATAGTACTACTATTATTTACTGCAATTTTTGTCATAATATTTATTTATTTTTTTTACCATCATTGTAGCGATTAATTAAACAATTATATACTACTCCATATATAAATTAAATAACGATCAAATACAGTTGATCTGAGTGATATGAAGCTCTGATAGATTAAACAAAGATATCAGATTCGAGCTTTTATGTATACAAAATTATGTTATGAAGTTCTGATAGATTAAACAAAGATATCAGATTCGAGCTTTTATGTGTACAAAATCCTGATTTGTGAAATACAACTATTCAATGCCCACCAAATCTTCGAGAAATTAATCTTGGGTTCAATGTAACATGGGGATATCCAGTATAGGTAAAAAAAGAAACATAATACTTCCTTCGTTCCTTTTTATTTGACACATGAGGAGTTTTGTTACTGTTCAATGAGTAACTTTGATTCGATTTTTTAATACAATTACATATGATAAAATATAGTCAAATGTGATCTTGTTGGATTCGTCTAATCGCATAGACTTAAAATATCAAATTTTCAAAATTTTTATTTGTACGCAATTTGAGTTATTGATGATTAAAAATGTGTATTAGATTGCATGAAATGTGGGTTCGTGACAATTAAAATAAACGGAGGAATTAATAACGGAGAAAAGAGACTTAGGCCATGTTCTCTAGGCCTTAATTTATCTAGTATGATCTGAATTTATAAGATCTGGTCTGGTCTGATCTGAATTTGTCTGGTCTGGTCTGAATGTTTCTGGCTTGGTCTGATTCCATCTGGTCTGATCTGATATGATCTGATCTGATATTATTTAATCTGGTCTGATATTAATATTTATTATCTGATCTGATCTGATTTTTATAAAAAAATAAATAATAAAGCCTGAAAATAAATTTTAGACAACGGGATTACTAAGAAACCCACCAAGTTAATTGCCATCACACCGGCTATTAGGGGGACATCCACTCGAGGCAGGGGTATTTTGGTGAAAGAGTGATGGAAGTTAAAAAATGAAAAGCGTGTCAATGGTGAGTGCTTGACTTTGACTCTGGCAAAAGAAGTCGTCATATCCTAATTCGAACAGCAAACCAAGTCTTCGTAACCACCCACCCTGATCCACGTAAGGCGCACCTCTTCTTTTACCATGGCATTTCTTTATTGTGTAGTTTTGGATTTATATTTTTGTCATCAACAAATGACACATCATACTTTTCTAAAAAGCTTGTCTTTCGCATGTCTCCTCACCTCATCATAATATCATCTTCATCTCCGCTTTGGAACGCCGATCGATTATTTTTTTTTTATTATTATTTTTTTTTGACGCAGCTTGAAAAGGCGAGCAAAGAAAATAAAAAACGAATCAAAACCAAAACTCAACCAAAACTACCAACTACATGACATGTAAAAACATCCCCTCAATATCTAACGAAGACAGCTCCGGACGCATCCTTGTCCACCAAAGGCCGGATATCATCAGGAGGAAACGTCCAAGTCGTATAGAAATCTTCTAACCCCACAGCTCGACGGGCACATGCATCCGCCACTTGATTGCCTTCGCGGAAGACATGCCGAAGCAAGCACCCTCCCCGCGCCTGAGTTCCTCGCGAACATCCTTGATGAGACATAAATATTAGTATGTCATAAAAAGTGGAGTATAATATTAAGAATTTTTAACTAATTTGTAAATATATCATTGTTCGGTATATGAATATGAATACTTTAATTATCAAACATATTCATATTCCTAATAATTTTATATAAATCAAACAATTGACATAAATTTTGTAAAACATAAAAAATGTATCGATAGAATTAAATAAAACATTATTATTACAAATATAATATCCAATCTTCTGAAGAAGAATCAAATTGGGTTTATTAGGTGATCGGTATCTTTTTTTTTTCTTTTACTATATATGTACTCTATGCATAACGCATATTTTTTTTTTGCGGAACAGCCTATACAGGCTAGAGAAGTGGTCGGGCCCATGCCACACAATTACAAAGGGGGAAAAGAGGAGGGATAGGGGCCGGGTGGGAATCGAACCCTCAACCTAAAGGTTGAGAGCCAGGGGTTTAACCACTTGGACTAAGTCCCAATCCCTATGCATAACGCATATTGAAGAAACTTTAAATAATACAAATGTAGAATATCATTAAGAAATTATTGGGGTTCTATTTATTTAAGTTGAATATTAAAAAAAATATAAGAATTTACCAATGATGAGGAGATAATATGATGCTATGGATGGATGACGAACTATATATCAAGAGGTATTAAGATTAATTCTCCTAAAGTAAGACTAACAATCTCATGAATATAACACACTTTTTAAGAAATACTCCACAATAACCACTAAGAAAATATTCCACTTTTTAAGAAATACTCCACAATAACCACTAAGAAAATATTCCACTTTCATTAAATTCATAAGATAGATCCTGTAAATACTACTAGCTATAACTAGTAAGTAACCCGTCGAGACTCGACGGGAATAATTATATGTTTTAGATAATATATATACTCATATTATATAAAATAATAATAAATTGTATTTTAGTAATGAAAAATGTATAATGATTTTATATATTCGAAAGAGAATGTATATGATGATATAATTTAATTATATCATCTTCTTTAGCTTTTGTGGTTTGTCCAGTACAAACTTAACCAAACAATAAAAATAATTATTAAAATAATATTTTTATTTAATTTGAAATTTAAATTAAAATAAAATAAAAATTAAATATAACTATTAAGCATAATATAAAAAATTCCCTATTTGTTGAAAATTTCATTGCTGAAAATCTTATTGGTAGGGGCTTATACCTTAAAGTTTTATTTATTTATTAAAATAAAACAAAATGTCTGATTGTAAATCTTCAAAATCATTACCGGTTTTGTAACGCAAAAAAATCGATACCGGCTTTACCATCACATACATCAAGTATCAATTTTGCAAATTTTCTTATATATAAATTTCATTGTAAACACATTTCTTGCAGTATCTTGAGTTAATCATTCTTAATTGCATATTACTCCTTTGAGCCATATTTTGTTAGTGACACGAAATATTGCAACATAATTGTTCATGGCTAAAAACTGATTTGAAAGATAAAGTCCACATTATTTAAAGATTGACACTGACTTTTTTTTAATAACCGCAGCAAAACAAAGTGCGAGTTAAAGTTTTCTCGTCTGAAATCGAATGGGGAATTTGGTTAAATCAGATAAGTTTATAATCATTCTACCAATCAAATATTTTTACTTTCATGGTTCCCGCAAGTTAGTTTAACCTCAATTTTATGGTTCCGCATCTTGGTTACTATCAATCTACTTTCATTGCAAAATTTATTTGATGTATCTATATTACTAAAAGCATTACTATGCAACCCTCATTCAACTATATTTCCTGATTCGATAATTCAGAACAATTGATCGTGTTTAGATATTCCAATGAAATTTATTCATTGGCATTATTTATGTTTCATCCTCTTGACAAATATTGTTAGAACTTATATATACTCCCTTCATTTTTTTAATTCTTGCCCCATTGGCAATTATGTTACTGTTTACACTTAAAATTTTATCATAATTATACAAGTTATAATATAGCCAAGTGAGATCTTGTTAGATTCGTCTCGTCTTGTAGTTTTTCAATATCAAACTTTTAGAATTTTTACTTGTACCGAAATTGAGTTATTAATGGTTTGAAATGTGCATTTGACTGTGTGCACTGTGGGTGCGAAGCAAGGATAAAACAAAATGGAGGAAGTATACATTTTTATTTGCAGGCATAAGTTCCATGATGTAATCGTTGATTGTATCAAACAATTTCATTGGTAGGGATTAGTATAACACAATCTTTAAAAATGTCTGGATTTGAAGTTGTACAGTTTATATTTGTATAAGTACTCTCATCAATTGTCGCTACAGAATTTCCCGTAGAGTTTATAAATTTATCATATGGAAATATAATATCTAATTGCACATCTCAAAGATCAATACCAGCTTTACCAATTACCATGACCTACATGAAGTATTCATTATGCAAATTTCTATCATATATATTTTAATTGTAAACAACATTTCTTGTAGTATTTCGAGTTAATCCATCTCATTACATATTAATACTTGGAGTCTCCTCTTTCCAAGACATGAGATATTGCAACATATCACTGACATATGGGTAAAACTGATTATTGAAGATAGAGTTCAATCTTATTTAAATATTGAAATTGACTATTTTTTTAGTATTCATAGTAAAGCAAAATACGAGTGGGAATGTTTTCCTCCGAAATTGAATGGAGAATTTGGTTAATTCAGATGGACTCATAATCGTTCTACCAATCAAGAATTTTCATCCCAAATAGTAAGCTTTGTTTTAATGAGAATAGAGGTTAAATAATTTTCTAGGATAAGTTTTCTGCAGGTAAAATTCTCGTCACAATCTAGTAGAATAACAAATCTAGAAGTAGTCCCACCTCTTGGAAGGAGTAGGGGTGATATTCCACTGGATACTACCGGCAGCACAATATCACATCTTCCATGAAAGGATAAATATAATATTTTCTAGATAAATTATCGATAAATGTCTTCCTAGTTCCACAACGTAAAGAAAAAAGAATCAACCCTCATCACTATCAACTATATATATATATATATATATATTATAAACATTCTTCTAAACATCAATCAACAAAAGCAATAGCTTATCATAATCCTTCATTTCTTCCTTATTATAAAATATCTCTTATAGTATCAATAGATTATTTGTTTCAGACTTTAAAACTTCATTCAATACCAGCATTCTAGAGAAAATTTTCAAATTTATAGGATTTGCAGCAATTAGCCTTTAAATTTCTAACAAAGTTAGATATATCTTTAATTTGTTCTTCGTCAATTACAAATCTGTTAAATATAGATTAATAAATTACGTCATGCGTTTGTTTTTTAAGTGTTACACTTTCCTTTTTGTGTATTTGGAAATAATTGTTATGTTACCATATTTGGAATGTTTTGAAGGTTAATAATTTTTACTAATTATACTAAAATTATAAATTTTTTTATTCTAATTAATAAAACTCAAAATGAATAGAGTCAAATGTGACTCATCTTATTTTATTTATTTAATTATTGTATTTCTTCAATTAAATATTAGCTTACCTTAAATCATGCGACATTCCTAGTGTTACACTTATTTAAAAAATGGAGGGAGTATTTCTTAAAAAATAGATTAAAAAATTAAAATTTGAATGGAACCGAAAAGCAGCATTCAGTTTTCAAATAAAATATAGTATAGGGAATATGACAGAAGAGTAGGGCAATGTCTGCCAAAATTTGAGTGGAACTTGTACGCACGGGAATGAGTGGTGAGGGAGTATTTCTTAAAAAATAGATTAAAAAATTAAAATTTGAATGGAACCGAAAAGCAGCATTCAGTTTTCAAATAAAATATAGTATATGGAATATGACAGAAGAGTAGGGCAATGTCTGCCAAAATTTGAGTGGAACTTGTACGCATGGGAATGAGTGGTATTTATAGGCTCAACAAATAAATAAAAATATGGAAATAAAAAAAATGCAGAAATCTAAAATAAAAAAATATAAATAATATATGAAAAAATTGAAGTTTCAAATTTCAAATCTTTTTAAAACTGATATAGTGTAAATTCCATATAAATTAAAAAATCATAACTTCTTAAAACTAAAAATTGGGTAAATTAAAGATGGTGGGATAAAATAATGCAAAAATCTATAATAAATAAATAAATTAATACAAAATTTGAAATTTGAAATTTTTTAAAAGCAAATAATTGTAGAAATTTCATATAAATTAAAAAATGTATATTTTAAAAACTGAAAATTGGGTAAAAATAAAAATTATTGTAATAAAAATGCAAAATCTAAAATAAATAAATAAAAAACCAAAATCTAATATAAATAAATGCAAATATACCAAATTTTAAATTTCAAATCTTTTAGAATAGAAAATTGTGGGAATTCCATATAAATTGATAATTTCATATCATTTAAAAAATGAAAGTTAGGATTTCCATATCCAAATCAATATATATTTTAACATAAATAATTAGTAAATAAATAAAAAATGTAAAAATCTAAATTTAATAAATAAAAAATGCAAAAATCTATAAAATTTGGAAATTTAGAATGGAGACACCACAGTAAATATTGACTTGGTTGACCACTAATGGTTTTAATAATATATAGATTTTAAGAAATTTTTAATTGTCTATTTTACTCATTACATAGCTGTGATACACTAGGGCTCGTCATTTCATTCAAAACATACTTACTATAAGAAGATTATTATTTAGAAATATGCTATAAAATTACTTATATGGTGAGAATATTTTATATAATCATAAATGGTGAATACTTTATTTATATTAGTGTTTATTAACTAATATAACCTATTCCTATTCACAAATATCAGGAGGTAATTTATTTCTCTTCCTTGTTCGTTTTGTTAGTAAATCAGGATTAACGCCTTTTCGGAGGTGCACTTAAAAAAGACAATCATTTTCTCGCTTGGATATGAATGAAGGTCTTTGGTTAGATGGATTGAAATGACGCGAAGTTCCGTTATTATTTAACTAAAATTTCTTAAATTTAGTCAAATACCTAAATACATTTGGTCTGAATGATAATGTAGCTCTGATCACTTAAACATAAATGTCTCGGGTTCGAATTTTTTTTTTATTTTTTACTTTTTATTTTTATTTTTTATATTTTTTGTATACAACCCAAAAAACTGACATTATTATCACACCTACAAATGTGTGTATCTATAGAAAATGATTCTTTAATTATTTTTAATATGTTGAATTCTGCATACACAAAGGCTCGAACCAGAGACCTTTGCTTAAGCTGTCAGAGCCTCATACCACTCAAGCCAACTGCGTTTGATTGGTTATTTAATTATTGATTACATAGATCTATCCTTAGTTTGATTTTTTTCTTTTATTATACTATTTTTTTATAAACATTGACACCTTATTATTATTATTATTATTATTATTATTATTATTATTATTATTATTATTATTATTATTATTATTATTTATGTGTAGTAATGGTCTTAATATTTTTGATTGCTTAACATGTTTGATGCTTTAATTTAATTTAGTTAAAATTCAGAACACCGAAATGCATGCATTGAATTTTAAAAGATATTATTAGCATGCACAATTTTCTACTTATAGCTGTAAACTACAGAACATGATGTTTTCAAATATTTCATTCATTTTAATAATATCAAATACACAAACACAATAAATCAAATCTATCAATAAGGTTTCTTCTCGGGCATCGGTTTTTCCAAAAAAGAAAAAAAAAAATCTATCAATAAGGTTTGTATATATCTTTCAACTACTAGTATGTATTAAACCTACTATATTTACGTACGTATGTGCAGTACGTGCACACATATAGTATTATAAACAAATTTTTCAATCTAAATTAATAAATTATTCGGGCACCCTAATTTTATTGTCAGTCAATGTAACATCAAATCAGGCACAACTATGGGCTTTTAATTTACAAAAATTATAAAATGATTTAACAATCTAAAGTATTCATGTGCCAAACAACGCACACAAATATATATATATATATATATATATATATATATATAGAAACAGAAATATGAATAAAGAAAGATCAATTTCATTAATTGCATAGCAAATGGGATGTTGTTTGGCAAATTGTTTATGGTGGAACCCAATTAATAACATCATAGATAAAGCCATGCATCCACTGATTAATTTTTTATTGGCACAAGCACATGAAAACTAATAAATTCAATCTGCACCACACATGTGAAAGGCTGTTATTGGCTACTTGTGATTATGTAAAATCAAGTACTCTAGTAGAAAGATCAACTAGCTTGATTATTCCAATAACTATAAAATACGAAATGATCAAATTTAATTCTAAAATGTCCCCCAAAATAATGAATAGCAACCTACCAATAATCCAATATGCAATGTCCAGGTCAGGTGTTTGTTTGATGAATTATTACATTTCAATGCCACGTGTGAAGTATATACATGCTGATCCAATTCATCAGGATAATGGAATGGGAAGATTCTGCTACCGTTTCCAGGTTGGATTTTAATTTCCATGGGGATTCAGTCTAGAGAGTACTTCTATATGTCAAAAAGATGATATTTTATGTGCTGGGCTCTCTATTCATACTACGGCCCAGGAATAGCAGCCCATGAAGTAATAAATCACGGAGGCCCAATAAACTTGGGCTTCTTCTATATCCGCGCATGATAATAAACGACTCAGATTTGGCGGTCAGTTTCTTCACTTTCTTCTCCAGTTACTCACATACACAAACACAAAAAAGGATTCAATTTTACATTGATTGATGATTGATCAGCTGTTAGCATTTGGTAACCGTCAATCGAATCTAGTCTAGTGACGGAGGCCTTATGTCGTCTGTGTCTGGGAATTTTTCCGTTTCCCCTTTCATCTCTTGCAAGCCTTCCTCTTCCTCCACCAGGTTTCTAATTCATTTATCTTCTACTTCTACTGCCCCTCAATTTTCCAACTTTTGTTCTTTATGCGGCCATCTTTCAATCTGCAGATTCATTGTGAGTATGTCGGCAACGGCCTCGAGAGCTTCCGCGGGAGCTCGGTCCTCCCTCGTGGTGAAGCCTCCGTCGCACCCCACTTATGACCTCAACGGAGTTATACGCCTCGCGCTCTCCGAAGACGCCGGTGATCGAGGTCCTTAATTTTTTGTTAGTTTACAAATTTTATGATTGTTTGTTTAATGTTGCTGTCAAGTCGATCATTTAATTGCCCATTACTGTTAGCCCCCGTTTATATGTATATAGAATCCTATTAGGGTTCTTTGTTTTTTTTTCTGAATCCTTTATGTTGATGCTTGGCGTAAGGATTTCTTGTGCCTTTAGTTTTCGATACTCTTCTCAACGGCTACGTTGTAGGGAATTAGAGATTTTTCAGTTTGGGAGTCAGCTATATTGAAATATGTGGAATGGTTCTTCTCTATGCTTTGATATTAATTTCAAGAACTTATTGCTTGAAATATAGGGGATGTTACTTGTAAAGCAACAATTCCCGATGAAATGGAAGTGGAAGCCCATTTTTTGGCAAAGGAGGATGGGATCGTGGCTGGTATTGCACTTTCTGAAATGATATTTAATGAGGTTGATTCATCTCTGAAGGTAATTCTGTGGTTTGTTGGCTGATTCATTCTTGTAAGTACTTTTCTTACATTCATGTGAAGGAAATACAGGGGCAATGTAATATTTAGATCCTGCATTATCAGGTTGAATGGTATAGAAAGGACGGTGATAGTCTACACAAAGGTCTCCAGTTTGGCAAAGTACACGGTGAGTAAGCGCAAGTCTTGGCGGGATTGTTCCATTGTCATGGAAACTTGAATTTGACCTTGATTTATAATATTATTTCATGGAAATATAGGAAGAGCCCACAGTATCGTTGTGGCCGAAAGGGTTGTGCTTAACTTTATGCAGAGAATGAGTGGAATAGCAACTCTGACTAAGGTGATTATATTGATACAATGTCTTTGCTATTTCTGTTCTTTGTTAACGTAATGCTGCATTGCAAAAGTCATTTATTGTCGTGGAGTTAATTTTATGGTAAGATACTCAAAATTATTTCAGGCCATGGCTGATGCTGCATACCCTGCAACCATTTTAGAAACCAGGAAAACTGCTCCAGGTTTACGTTTGGTGGACAAATGGGCGGTGCAGAACACTATTTCCCTGTTGCATCTATCTATTTGCTCTGTTCTGTCACTCTTGTTTTATGTCTGAAGTGTAAACCTTTCGTCCAACTTTTTGTAGGTCTTGATAGGCGGGGGCCAAAACCATAGAATGGGCTTGTTCGATATGGTCATGATAAAAGATAATCATATATCTGTTGCGGGAGGTGTCGCAAATGCACTGAAGTCGGCGGACTTATATTTGGAACAAAATAATCTTCAAATGGGTGTCGAGGTACTGCTTCATCCCCCAAAACTTCAGTACTTAATATAATTTAGAACATTCATTTATATAATGTAAAACCCCAGGCCAGTCTGTTTTTGCTTCACCCATGTGTTTTGGGTGTCGGTGATGTTTCCATTAGACAAATGATAGAGATGGAGTTAGCTCTAGGACTGGGGATGTGGTCAATGTTTTACATTTTGCTGATTTTCCAGGATTTTGGAGGCTTTGTGTCTAATGTGAGGGGGATGGACCCATCCATTACTATGTTTTGTCGTTGTGTGTATAATTATACCTAGTACACGTGAATTTGCATTCTTGCAAGTGTATGCTTGTTAAAAATGCTGGTGAGATGTTGGTGATCGGACAATGTACCTTTTGCCAACAGGTTGAAACCAGGACTCTGGAGGAAGTTAAAGAAGTACTGCATTATGCATCCACAAGAAAGACTTCCTTGACGAGGATAATGTTGGATAACATGGTTGTCCCCTTGTCTGATGGAGACGTTGATATATCCATGCTAAAAAATGCTGTGGAATTGATTAATGGGAGATTTGAGACTGAGGTACTAATGATTGTCACTTTATTTGGATCGTCAGTCTGAGTTATGCTGCTTCTCTTGAATTTGAGGAATGCTTGTTGTGATGGCAGGCATCCGGGAATGTGACTCTAGAGACTGTGAACAAGATTGGATCATCTGGGGTCACCTACATTTCAAGGTTTGATGCATAATTCTTCTTGTACTATTAATTTTCTCTGAGATGTGCCAATATGGTTACTTCAGCTGCGCTTCTGTGTTTATACAATTCTCCGTTGTTTGCAAGTGCAGCGGAGCACTTACTCATTCGGTTAAAGCACTGGATATATCATTGAAAATCGACACAGATCTTGCACTTGAAGTTGGAAAGCGGACAAAACGAGCATGAGCTTTAGATGCGGGGAATCTTCGATCGATTGTTTCTCCAGTTGTTTTGTTGTTGCTGCAACTTGACAGGTGAAGCAGCTCTCAAGATGCAAAAATATCACAATGTGTTATGTCTTGCTTGTTTTTAATCCCAGCTTCGGCATAAGATGGCATAATGGATTCTACTCATCTCTTAAGAGACGAGGAGGAAAAAATTTTCCTAGGGGTCATTAATGCTTGTTTTTCTTGTTTATGTATAAAGAATTTAATAAGTTACAAATACAAGAGTGCATTATTTTGGTACTTTAAACTTTTTGGAGTGAGGGTATGGTGCCCAATCCAAGGCAAGAGAAGTCCTTGTTCTTGGCATTAACTTATGAAGGCAAGTGATGTAGTTTGGGTGGGCAACCCATCCCAAACCAGTTTTAGGAGTAAGCAGTAACGTGCCATGGTTAACGGGATGATGGTGAAGTTCTTGATTGATTTTTATTTTCAAAAGTATAATAATATGAATTACAAAGATAGAAAGTAAAAGCACTTCCTCATGTGTTTTTCATTTCTCTGTCTATAAAAGCAAACAATTATTTTATTCTATATTTTCATAAAAAAAACAAAATAAAAAGAAATATGCGAGTGCTAATGAAGACTACAATCCAAAAACTCATATTCCTGAGGATTTTTGTTTTAGCAAACGTAAAGGCCAGGAATTAACTTGTACAAGAAGAAGCAAGTTCATACAGAGAACCACCACCAGCATCAAACAACGAGAAGTAGGACTTAATAGCATTCGACAAAAGTGATGGATCGAACCTATTCACTTCCTGTGCCAAACGCGACAGCAGATTTGAGTTTGCCTTACCGACAAAAGAATACTAACATGCTGGATGTGCATCTATTGTAATGGGATGTTTTCACTTGGTTTATGTAAAGTTCATTGGTCGGCATTGATTCCAAAAATGCGGACTTTGTGCATATTGGGGAACTTGGCCACAACCAGAACCAAGACTGCTATCGTGTTGAAGAAGAGCATCGGGTTTTGATAGTCAGTAGTGTGGGAAGCTATCAGGTACCTGCGGTGAGAAACAGGAGAAAATGGTAAGCAACTTTGTGCAGAAGCAACTCATGAACTTGGTTGATTAAGTAGGTAAACTAACTGGATTTATCAAACAAACAGGAACTAAAAAAATGTAATGCTTTAAGTGTTTAATGCTTGAAGTGTTTAACACCCAATACAGAGAGAAACCATACGAGTACTACAAGATAACTGAAAACTAGAAAGGAAGTGGACAATAAACACTACCCATAACAGTAGGAGAAAATTGAAAAAATAGATCGAAAGCGTTCAATGCTCGTATGGACAAGCAGCATGCGTATGCTTACAAACTAGTTTCATATTAAAGAACTAGTTTAGTTTTCAACTTAAAAATGCACCTGGACTCAATTCTCAACACTTTTCCCTGGACAGTTTAAGACATGAACAAGAAATAGGAGTATTCAGCCAACATCTGTGGAATCCCAAGATTGCTGCTGGCAGATCCATCATTTTGCAACCAATTAAATGATAAAGCAATACTGTCATTGATACTAACAAACAAGAAATCATTTTGACTCACTAATATTTTTCCTTACTCTTCTATCTCGTTCATTTTATAAATTATTTTGAAATTCAGGTCAAAATAACCAAATCATACTAGCATACTAAGTAACCGATAATTGATATAATTTCACATATCAATCGAATGTAACCCAATCATTAGCATTTAGAAATGTGCATGACACCCAATCATTGGCATTTAGAAATGTGCACGACACAAAGAAGTGATGGCTCAAAAAGAATATGAAGGATGGATGTCCATATGATGTACCCTGCAATCTGCTTAATTCAGCTTAAATATAAACAGTAAGACAAAGTAGCAGACAATATCCCAAGTCTGAACACACAGGACAGAAACCTGAACACATAGGACAGAAGCCTGAACGATATCTTGGAACAGGTAACACAACCATATCCAATGTCTTAAAAAAAACAGTAGTACGATTAGTTTGAATCCATTTTACCAATACAACGTACAGACATTACGATCCATAACAAACTGAAGCTTAAAAGAGGCACAAGGAAAGATAACGCTAGTGGTAAACATGAACCCCTCCAACCCTTTAACAATGTAGGAACTTTGTGACTCAATGTAATGAAACACAAATGATAGTATGAGTTAATGATTATGAATTGTATTTAATGATAAGGCGATCAAAATACAAAAAAAAAAGGCACTCAAATTCATCAACCATCATATCTAGGACCATAGGGCAGACCAGATGTAATATCTGGCTACAACATAACTAATTTTATGTTTAAAAATAAAAAATCCAAACCCAATTTTAATTTAAACAATGAGAATAATACTTACAGAACTACTGGCACAACGGTCAAAAACTTCCTATTCCTGGTTAGCTGTTTGCCATTGTCTACTTGCTCCCACCAAGTCAATCGATTATAGATACCTTGGTCATCTGCAAATGGTGTTCCCTTCTTCCAATGAAAGAATTGATATGTGATCTGAGCATAAAATGAGGAAGTTCACAACTTACATATTGAGAAATAGTTCAAGACTCATGAAGCAATACCTAAAGATTAAAAGATCCACACTTTCCTATGACAATACTGGGATTAACCATGTCAGTGAGCAACTACCATTAAACCCAAAAGTATTTCATTCACCATTGAAGATTCCGTGCAAAAAGTTTTTCACTCCATATATAAAAAAGGCAATCTTTGTTAATTTGTTCAGTGCTTACTCAAACCAAAATCAGCAAAGCACAGAGAAACGGGGAAAAAGATGCAGTAGAGGTTAAAAAATTTTAATGCCATCATTTGTTTGTCCAGACAAATCTAAAAGGTTCTAACATCCAAAGATTGAATATAAACTAAAAGTTAACTGACTGAGGAAAGTATTGCTTGATTAGCACAATGATAAACAGATTCCTTGTACAGTAGGTGGAAGGAATTTCAAGAATAGCAACATGCAAGACACTCGGATAACTTGATGTCAGAACTCCATAGTAGATTAGTAGCAGTTAAGTTATGTGTAACTTCAAAACATTATTCAGCAACGAAGTTACACATGCTGGAAGGCTAATATCCTTCAAACCTGATTACTCCAAAACATACTATGCCATCTCTTATGATCAACTTTGGGGTAATAATTCAATCACATAAACTGCAGAATTAAAACTAATTCTCTTCAATTCAAACTTCAAAAACTCTAGTCTTTTCACATGGGGTCCTACACGCAATAAATGAGTCCTCCTACTAACATTACAATTATGCAAATGCATCAACAGGTTCAATTAGAGACTACAAAGCACCAACACAAACTGTGCTTAAGCAATATTCTCATTTTGAATTAGCTGAAGGCTGCCTGTGTCCTTTCCAGCCACCCTAGACCAAATCACATATAATATGCAAAAAATAACAATGATTCACAATCCATTCTCCAAATCTCCAAAATAACAAAACTAAATCCACAAAGAATGACACAAATTTAGCCCCCAATATCAATCAGCATCGACGCAGAAACGGAACCTCAAAAAAAAGAAAATCTAACAAGAACATCAGAATATAACCAATCAAATCTCGGAACAAAATACAAGAAAAGAAAAAGAAAATCTTGAAATAATCGAAAATAAGGAAGAGAGGCAACGACAATCCTCCCCGATCAAGAAAATTGAAAAGAAGAAAAACGTACGAGAAAATGAGCAAGGTGAACAATGGTCCAAGCCATGCCGGGAGAGCAGCCGAAAAGGGAGAGGACGAGGAGCCAAGAAAAGAACACTATGAGGATGTAGGTAGTCCAGGCACCAGGGTATGTGAACCATTCGGTGTTCTTATTCAGATCCGTGGTCGGCACCGTGCGCACGTACAAATTGGCCATCCCCGTACCCAAGAAATCCTAAAAAAAAAAAAAAAAAAACACAAAAAGGGATTCCTTGAATCCTCGTGAAAACGATTAAATCTTTGAGAGTAGAGCGGGCTGGCTTTGATTGATGCTATTATTGGGAGTGTGGAGAAAGAAGAGAATCCGTGACTCGTAAGGGGTAAAGAAAGCGTAATCGTAATCTAGGAAAATGAAAAGGGTTCTCTCTTCTGCCGCTATGCGTCTCTCTGTACATATAAATAACATATAAATAGAAATGGGAATTTGGAAACGATCAGTGGGAAGGAAACTTCTCTTAGTCAGCTGCGGCGTTTTTTAGTTTTTAATTTTTAAGAATTTTATTTTATTGGACGCTCTTTTTTCCTTCTGAATATAGAAGTAAATGTAATCTTGCTACAACTTCTTTCTTTTCTTATTTCTTTTTTAAGAAAAAGTGATAACATCCATTTCTTAGATAATAGATGCATTTTTGTTGTTTAAATATGAAATATTCTAAATGTATCATTTTAACAAATATATATATGTATTGTATTAAAAAAACATTAATAATAGAAGAGATGAATAAGTAATTAATTAATTAAAAGTTATAAAGTGTATTATTGTTTAATACTATTTAGTACTATTGTTACCTTTCAACTCTCAATTTTGTGAGTTAAATGTTTGATTGGGCCAATTAAATTTGGTTAATGTTGGTAATTGAAATCTAAATTTTCAGTATAGGTATAGACGAATAGTAGTAGTATATAAATAGAGATAGACTATAGAGGCACCAAGAATATATGCTGATTGCTGGCTTGCTGCATGCCAAACTGCCTTCATTACCAACCCCCACCACTCTCTGTGCCCTAACGACCATTCTTTTCTTCCTTCCACCCAACTTCCTGTATCGTCGGATACTCAATCATACACCGGCACGCACCGCCCCACCGCCAACACAAATTTGATGATTACAAAAGTATGGTAACTCCAAGGAAATGAGCAGAATTTTGAGAAATCATGGGCAGTTCCATCCAAAATCATACACCACTGTAACTGTTAATCAAGTTTTGCAATCCCAATTTAGAATATTAAATCGTGATAGAAAGCACGATGCGGGTCGGGTGAATCAGAGGCTGACGGTGGCGTTATCAGCTCTGTCCAGGCCCGCCACCAACCTTCTCTTGGCCGACTTGGTTCTGAAGCACCATACCTCAAAAGCTTCACTCAGATCAGGATATCTCAGCTGCTCCGTGTTCATCCAGTCTGCAAGAATGTCGGCTTGGTCCTCCGAAGGCAGTGCCGATAATAATGAAACCATTGCTCCTTCGATGCTCTGCCACAGGTCTTCGTCCATCTTGTAAGGAAATTCAGCGTCTTTATTGATCAGGGAATCGAGAATAGGTTTCAGTTTTCTGACATAAGGAAGCCATGTTTTGAGCAGCTGCACACGGCATTGAGGTGGTAGGATCACGCTCCCGTACCCTACTGCATCGAGTACTTTCGATGTCACTTCGACGAGTTTCAGTTTTAGACCCCACATTATGGATTCGAGCTTCTTGTCCTCGATGATCTGTAGTATGTTTTCAGATATGTCGATCCAATTGGAGACGAAGTCATCCATTAGGCCCATCTTCAGCAGAATATTGCACATCCATTCCAGATCAGAGAGGCTCCGAACAATCTTAGCTTCTGTCGTTGTGCACGAGTCTGCTGATTCTAAAAGAGAGGATAGTTCTCTTTCAAATGATGAAAATGTCTGTGACAGACCAGTTCTGGTCTCCGATTTTACCTCTTTATCAGCTGCAACCAGTGGCATGTCTTCGTCGTCCCCGAGCATGTACTCAACTTGTTCCTGGGCTGAACTCCTGAGCTCATCCCCAAAAGGCGGGCATGGACCGTCGACTGAGGTGGCGAAGCGTATGGCAGAGATAAAAACACTTTTTGTAGCAACCAAATCCACCGGTTGGATTCTTGCAAGTATGGGCATTGCAATTGGACCTAGTTGTGAAGTCACTGCAACAATCTGATCCTCTTCACTGTCGTCCCAAGGAACAGCTTCCAAGTACTGAATGCAGCTATCTACAATGGATTCACATTGTAGAGCAGCGGCTACCTGAAGAACACCAAGCGCAGATCTGACAGAGTCCCAGAAATCCAAAAGTGCACCGACTGGAAGGTAAAGGCACTTGAGAAGTTTCAAATGGTGTTCGTAATTGCCTTCTGTACATTCAATCTCCAAACAGGCAGGATTGCTCGCGTCTGCAAGTCTGCTTGCAAAATATGTGCTGTTACTTTTAAGTATGAGGGAATGTGAATGGAAGAGCTCTTGTCTTCCTACGCTATTCCTTAGGTATACAACAATATCACTTGTGCCCCGATCCCCCAGTTTAACTGAGTCGGTCCGGATTTCTTCCATACATCAAAGATAGACTTGCTGACTTGCATGCTCAACAAACTCTAAGTAAAGTCCTGCGGGTTGACACATATGGGCATGGAAGAATAGGTTGTAAATTGTCAAAGTAGAGTTTCCCGGATGACACCAAAAACGTTTTGTATAAAGATGCATCAGTATGATAGTGGTCGGCTACACCTTGCACTAAAAAGCATACCACCAATCAGTAGGAGAGGGAACTGAACTATGAAGTTTGTGCTACAGAAGAGGTGAAACATCTATGTGCTAAAACTGTGATGCAAAATTAGGATACTACAGAACCGTTCATGGTGTGATAATTTGGAAACAAAATGCTCGTCAAAGATAGCAATTCAAAATCATTCAGAATAGAAGTTCATCCAGAGAAAAGAGCACGTGTGAGGCAAGGGTTAGAACCATATCCATGTTCTCAGTTGTAAACCACAAGGACAAGGATATGCTCCTTTCAGAGTTAAGAGAAAGGGAATTAATCTGTCTACTGTTGAACCAATTGGTGACGCTGGAAAGAACTTGTCCTTTTATATTACCTCATAGCTATCAAGGCAAGCTTATGATTATCAAGAACGGAAAATGGCAACACAACAAGCAAAAATTAAGAAAATTGTACCTTGGTCAATAAGAATTACACTGCGGAAAAACAAAATGAGTATTGACTGTGGGGATGAACAACAAAATTGATGAGAAAATGAAGTGATCAATTGAATTAACCATATCACAAATAAAAATATGCAATTAAGTAACTTCCATCTACCGGACAGAATATCCATCAAGCTATAGGACTCAACTCTGAACCCAAAAATGGGACATGGTACTTAAAATTGGTAGCAGAATAAGTGCAACCTACTGATTAGGCAGCATTTTAAAGAAACTTAGTTTCCTGAGGTGTTTTAACTTGTGCACTTAACATATATAAGGGTCTTTATTTCAAAAAAGGATTGACCAAACCAACTATCCCCTTGTAACACAGTTTTGATTTTTAACCGTGTCCTCAACTTTGAGTGCTCACATCTAATGCCGAAAGAATTTGTATGATGAAGTCCCTTATATACTCAGATATTCTGGCAAACAGCAGCTAATACAATTAAGAGGAATTTTAACTGGCATTGGAGCCTATTACTGCAGCTCGGTTAATCTTTTAGAAAAACAATATTACATATTCAATATTTAGAGCAGGCAAGAAGCACTAAACGGAGCCGAAAATGGCAGGGACGATCAATGCCACATGACAACTTCAACCACACAAAATGCTTTTCTTCCACTAGAAATTTGCATTCTTTTTGTTCAGTTTATCAATTGTTGATTGTAATAGCCTGTAGAATATCGAAGAAAGTTTCAGCAAGCCACTCGGAGGGTAAAATTTTAGACTTCACCCATCTCAATAACACCTTCCCAAATTTAAAAAGCAAGAAAAATAGCCATTAGCATCTCGTTAATCCTAAAAATAGCACCTCGTTATCTTTTCTTCTTGGTCAGAAAGATGTTGAATTTTATTGCCTTACCAAAAAGAAAAACACTAGAGTATATTCCATCCTACAACAGATCCATCTGTCCTCCCAGAGGCTAATCATTCTCTCCATATTAGTTTTGATATTTTAGTACTCCTTCATAAGTTCATATCCTAGTACCATCTAAAGTTGCTCATGATATTGAAGGCAATTATAGACTATAGCAGATCAAATATGTTTTCTCCACTTCCTAGAACGAATTTTAGACATCATCATCACCACCACCTAACCCATCATAAAATCAAACTATGTTCTCTACCATGTGTTTTCTGTAAATGCAATTAATTATTCACTTATGCTTCTTCCAGCAATATCGTTGAACTGTGAAAAAGAAAATGATCTCCTTGAGCATTCCCAATTACATCAATTTATTCGACCAATTAGGACAAATCGGAAGATCCTTAAGATGTAAATACCAAGTGTAAATGCTTAATCGAAATTCAACTTTCAACTCATCACAACCTGCTCACATTTTCAAACCCCCACCCCACCCCCCAAAAAAGGAAAAAGAAAAAAGACAAAAATAAGCACAAGAAAAATTAAAGCACACAAGTGAACTCAAATAAACTCTGCTTCATTCAAGTAAATTCACAAACTTCTTAAAAATGTAGGCCTGCACTTCAGCTCATCACGAAGAATTACCCAAAAACTACTACACCGAACAAAATATTCAAGAACATCAACAGAAGGTATTCAAACTGAAACAAATAAAAGAGAACCCTCACCTAAACTTGACCCAAATTTGCCAACAGCAAGCAAATCTAAAATCCACACAAAGAACAAGGTAATCTTCACTCAACCAAGCTTCTTTCAATGATCTCGACTTCAAATTGATTCAAATGAAAACTAACCCAAAAAGTTGAGATGAAAACAGGGAAGACAGGATGAGGGTTTTTGCAGAGGAGCTTCTTCCATGGTAAAAAAAAGTTATGCTCTTAAAAGGTGCAAAAATAATGTGTTTATTATTTAATTTTTTAATTTGACAGTATATAATTTTTGCTGGACAGACAGTATATAATTAGAAAAAGTTCTAACTATATAGTTTGAAAATACATATTTTATATAATTTTTATTTGTAAATATTTTAAATTATTAAAAAATACTAATGAATATTAATAGGAATGAGTGAATAATTGTTTTTTTATTAAAATAATTTGTTGCAGCTCCATTGTTTACAATTAAAGCTAAGCATAATACCATTAATTTACATTCAATTACTACAAATTTGGAAATTTAATTTGGTGACAAGGAAGCCTATGGAAATGATTCGTCACACGGAGACAGAAACATGACTTGTCATCATACATGTTATCTGAAATATGATTGGATCTTAGTCAAGTTAATTACTAATATTTATTTGATTTTATTATTTATAAGTATTTGGACTTAGGAAAACATTAAATTAATGCCAGTTGGGCTTTTTCAATATGGAACATTGGATAGAGACATTGAATGAAAATGAGAAGATAAAAGAGGCAATGAAGTGAAGTCTGCCCAACTCCTAGTGGCCAACCGATTTTTATATTTTCTCCCTTTTGTTTTTCTTTCTTTCACAGAATGTAAGGTATTTGCTCTATTCTCCATTATTTACTACTACTAATACAATAAACAAATGATTATGAAAAGCTTAGTCTTTAATCAATGGGAAATGCTTAGGAGGCTGCGTTTGGGAACAAACGCTGGCGATTAGCATTTAGATTTTACAATACATACTAAAAATAACCTAAAATTCTATATATATAGTAAACACTAATTACAGTAACCGTCAAATTTTAATCTCTAATCTCTAAAAAACGCTCATCTCCCCCCAATTTTTAGCTTTCCAAATTCCAGACTCTAACTTAAAATTGCATTACCAAACACTATTATTCAAATTTAAAACTATTTTTCACCATTAGTTTTAAACTCCAAACCACAGACGCTAAACTCTAATTATTTTCAAAACATACCATTAAATTGAATTAAGCCTCAAAATAAAGCCACTTCCAATAAGAGAAGTTGAGAATAAAGAGCCCAGTTGAAAAGGGAGGCTAAACCCAAAATAGAAAAAGCCCAATAAAATGTTTCTGGGCTAAACTTAAAAATAAAAGAAAAAAAAAAGACGATGCTGAAGCCGGAACAATAAATGAAAGAGGGAAAAGGGAAAATTTTGACTAGTTAATCTATATCAATATCCACTTTCATATATACATATATAAGTGTGAGATAATTATTTGAAATAATAATTCGTTCACACACTACTAAGAAATACGGAGTATGAATTTTAAATTTACCTCTAATTTACATAGATATGTAAATGAATGCATATTATTAATATAATCTCTAACCTATTTTAATTATTGTATATCGGGAAATCATTACAAATTAAACTTATTCTTTTCATTATACTTATATTATATAATCATTTAATTGTGTGCATGTACTGTGATGTGATGTAATAGTTTATATTATTATTAGAGATCTAGAAGATCCATCCATTGATCGTTTCTTAATAAATAAAGTATTCATTCTACTATCCTCGTATGGTATGCATGTGTTCCCTCTAGCTCATTTCTGCTCCTATGATTCCCTTTAACTTTTTTTTTCTTGTTTAAATAGTACTTTAGTGTATTATTTTTAATCCAACAGTCACTGGTAGTCTCTGTAAATCCAATGGTTGTAATCACACAAAGGTGTCAAATATTCCTTTTCAACTATGAGTACATGATCATACTTCATACATTAATGTATTATTGTCCTTATTTTCTGTTACAAAGTCAAAACAGTTCCCAAGTAAATTAAACAAGTGCTGAATATGCTGTAGGAATTGATATATGTGTGGCGTGTGCCCTTTTTGCATTTTTCAGTGAGTTTGATATCACACTTTTTTTTTTTTTTTTTTTTTTTCTAGCCACTGAGAATTGAAACCCTTTCTTACTTATTGTCTGCAAATAATCCGATGAAGTAGTCGAATGATTTAACTCTTTTCACCTGTCAACTAAAGCAATTATTATTACTACCTGTCATTAATTAGTTTCTGGACTGGAGATTTGAAGAGATTAGGATTCATGATTTAAATGGGGCCATGATATATGTGAGTGGGCTTGTCTGTTCCCACAAAGAATATATTATATTGCTTCCTCTTTAAAAGTTTCTTTACAGCCATATTGGAAATTCTTTATTACAGTACATAATAATATCCGAATATGACACTTGATCATCAGGTTTCTAACACACTAGATAAGAATCCATTTAGCAGCAGCATTATGTAGTGTTATGATTATTATACCAACAAAACTAGGATTGATAGATAGAGAGATGGGTTTTTCTGATGAGTCTCCCACCCCTCCCCACCAATACTCGGAAGCCATTCAGCTTAAGCTTTACCAGGCATTCATTTTCTCGATTCCTATACTCTTTGCCATCATTCTTATCCTCTTGTTCTACTTGTTTTACCTCAAGAGAAGGGCTGCTGGCGCCTTGTCTAACCCACCGGTTCTTCCGGTTAGGGCATCCGTACACGATGCTGGCATCGCGATGCCGTGTTCTGATGTGAAGGATGAGGTGAAGAGCAAACTTTGCAAAGTCTTGGTTGATGAATATTTGATAACAAAGGATTCACAGTAAGTTGTTGATTATGTTGTGATTCATTCAAATATTCATTACTTTGATTTGTGCTTCAAAATTCAATGGTGCAGTGTGTATGTTAGTTAGGGTTTGTGCATTTGGTTCTTTGTTGTTAGGACACTTTTTTTTTTAAGTGGAGAAAAAACTGGTTTAAAAAGAAATCGAAATATTGTTTCTTGTTTAATTTATTTGCATGATTACTCTTGTTCTTCCTGTCATATCCTATCCATCCTCTTTATTTTGAAAATGATGTAAACTAAATAAAGTTTCATCATTCAAAGAATTTAATTGAAAAAAAAATATATCTTTTTCCTTTTTTTTTTATTAAATTAAGAAAATTTTAATTAATATTATAATAAAATAATATTTAAATTTTCTTATGAATTCGTCTAAATTGAAATTCAAATTTAAATAAGTAATTAAAAGTTAATTAGAAACAAAAAAAAAGAAGCAAAGCTCTAATGGATTGGTATTGGATGGTACATTAATCATTTATTCAAGAATCTAGCTATCATGCAGGTTGATGATTTGAGTGGTGTATGTGTTAGTGAATGGTAGGCCTCCCTTGGGGGTGAAAAATTAATAATTAATAAAAACAAAAAAAATGGACGATGATGATTGATTTCTTTGCTTGGTAATGGGCGGAATTTTGGTACTTTTTAATATGCAGGCTGAGGAGTGAGAGGCCAGTCCCAAACTAAAGTGGCTTCAGACAAGGACATATGCTTACTCCCACTAATAAATTAAAAAAAGCCCACTTTAAAAAATAAATAAATGAAAACCCCGACTTCCCCCCTCCTCTTGTTTAACTCTACATTAATTGCAAATAGCTGTAGAGTAGTATTTATTTACCGGTCTGAAATAAGAATTAAATTCTACTAGTATGAGATTGATTATTCGGTATGTCTGTATGTTTTGTTTGATTATTATTATTGTAATACTAATAAAGTGAGTGATCATATATGCATGAAAGTGTTGTTATGTATAAACTGCAGGTGTTGTGTGTGCTTGGGAGAATACGAGGAGAAAGAGGAAGTGGTTCAAGTGCCATCGTGCAAGCACGTGTTCCACATGGACTGCATCCGCAATTGGCTCCTCACTAGGAACATTAATAACTCAACTTGTCCACTTTGTAGAGCCCCCATTGTTGTTTCATCTTCATCTTCATCCTCATCATCATCCTCATCCAATTAAGACAACACACTCTGATGATCTCCAGCATCATACCTCATTGTCGTAAAATGCATGGCAGCTGCATCTCGTTGATCCATCTCTCTCTGCCTGCAACTTAAATTTGTTGTAAAATACAAGCACACAATATATAATATATATATACACACAATTAGGTTAGGGTTATAAGTAGTAACCCTGCAGCTGCTAATGAAAATTCAGCAACTAAGTAGCAATTGACAGCGCGCTAAACTTGTTGTTATTATCATTCCATGTGTGTGGACGACTCTCTGGCGTCTTCTGCCTAACTTTTGTTACTCTCTCTCTCTCTCTCAAGAGAAGAAAAAAAAAAAAAGAGAGAGAGAGAGAGAGAAAAAGAACTTTATATCTTTTAGAAATTTTATATAAATATAGGGAGTTAAAATATATATACTTGTCAGTAATTTTAATTGAAATCGATGTATAGGGATTTACTTGTTGTCCCATACAAACCGAATTTCACCAAAATGATTTTTTTGTGACATAGCCTAAAGAGGCAATTACTAACAATTCACAACAAACCCTAAGAATATATATTTATTGGGCCTTAATTATTTAAACCTCAACTGGTAACATAAATCCACAATCGGCCCATTAATCATGTCACGGAGCCCAAACTCAATACAACTTCAATTCAAACTATTTTTATAAACCGTACATTTAAATTATTTGAATTAAAATAATGTATTTACTTTTAAAATTTTTGAATAATAAAAACAATTTACTTTCTTCGAATGGTTTGCTTGATCTCACTACACATAACTGCAGACACTAGTTTAATTAAACAAAGCGGATAAGCCCCACTAATTGTTTCTTGGGCTCTCTCAGTCTCTTGGTTGGTATGTTAGAGGTCTTTTATGGACCAATATCTTTTACAACCTCGGAGGAAAAAAAAAAGTATTTATAGATTTAATTCAATGACTTACGAGTTAAATCATTAATTTATATTCTGATTGTCTGATTGTTATAATTTTTTTTTTTTCTTTTTTTGGAGGAGAGCTGATTGTTATAATTTGCATGGAACAATAGAAACAATTCAAATTAAACTCAACATTCGGATTTCCATTTGTTTACTCATGTAGTAAAGGATTGGACTTGGAGTGATAAACAAGTGATGAGTGCACGCATTTCAATGTGAAGGGGGAGCAATCGGCTGCAATAGCCCCATCATTCACCCCACCTGCCCGGTGCTGACGTGGCACTAGGAGGCTTTCCCATACAAAAGCGGGCCCCACTTCAGAGAAAGAAAAGCAGTGATGCCGTCCTATGGACCGACACGATGCTCATCGAAATCACCGCCGTCAGATCCTACGCGTCCACGTACCGTCCGTCCGTCAGATCTGTATACTGGAAGCCGTGGAATCTATTTTTACCAGGAAAAAAGGATAAATAGGTTCTTTTTCTTTTCAAAAAATTCAAATCAGTCATTTTTCTATTTTATTACCAAAACAGTTCTCTACAAATGCTAATTATGTTCAAATCAGTCCTTTTTTCACTAATTATATTCTAATTGCTGACGTGGCAAGGGTTTTAATTTAAACCTGACACGTGTGCATAATATTAGTCCTTTTTCTTTTATCTTTTGCCAATTCAGTCCTAAACTTTTATTTTGTTCTATTTAGTCCTCTACCCCAATCACTCATTTTTATATTAATTGGCCTCAAACCTTTCAAATTATTTCATTTTAGGCCCAGAACCTTAAATTTTTTATTATTACTAATCCATTTATCAAATAAATGCACAACATACTTTCATAAATAAAATTAAACACCAAACCTCATATATTGGGTTCGACTGCTTTGTTATCGGGTCTTTCAAGTACCGGAATTTTACGGACTCTCTCTAATAATCACTCGACCGCAACCGATTGTTCATTGGTTTTGGTTTCCTTCAGTAACAATCAACAGAATCTTACTTTGCGTCATACCTTAGGATGTAGCAATATTTGAGTAAATGATTTAACTTGAATTTTTGGAAGGTTATGGATACAGGAAGCCTTGGTTTTATTGAAAAATATTAATATTATTAAAAATATTAAAAAAATATCCTGAATTTTATTGTCCACAAAGTATGATTGTGCTGATTGTTGCCGAAGGAATCCAGAACCAATGAACCATCGTTACGGTCGGGTGGTTAGAGAGAGTCCGTAAAATTCGGAACTTCGAAGACCCGGTAACAAGGCGGTCAAACCCAATGTATGAGGTTTGGTATTTAATTTTATTTACGGAAGTATGTTGGGCATTTATTTGATAAATGTATTAGTAATAATAAAAAATTTAAGGTTCTGGGCCTAAAATGAAATAATTTGAAAGGTTTGAGGCCAATTAATATAAAAATGAGTGATTGGGGTAGAGGACTAAATAGAACAAAATAAAAGTTTAGGACTGAATTGGCAAAAAATAAAAGAAAAATGACTAATATTATGCACACGTGTCAGGTTTAAATTAAAACCCTTGCCACGTCAGCAATTAGAATATAATTAGTGAAAAAAAGGACTGGTTTGGACATAATTAGCATTTGTAGAGGACTGTTTTGGTAATAAAATAGAAAAAGGACTGATTTGAATTTTTTGAAAAGAAAAAGGACCTATATAACCTTTTTTCCATTTTTACCAAGGGCCAAAATTACTACTACTCCATCTCTTTCACCAGAATGCTACGACTATGGTCATTTATGATAACCCAACCCAATATTTTAATATAATATTAATTTATCTCTCCTCCACCTACACAACTCACAACCAAATTAAATTTCTACTACTATCAATAACCCAACCCAACCCAACTTAATTCTAATTTAATTTAATTTACCTTCTTTTTTAAATACATATTGTTTTTTTGTTTTCTGAAAAAATGATCTTTGACAAAACTTGTGATATCAAACTTATCTATGCATATTCTGGGTATCAAATCCTTGTTTTATATGTACATTCATAATTATTTTTATACTAAAATTATATACTTAATTTTATTTAATGGTAAATAAAATTTAAAAACTAGATTATAAATAAACCCTTAGCCTTATAGTAAATATTAAAATTAATATAAATAAAAAATAATAGAAAATAATATTTATTTATCACCCAATCATATAATGCCAAGTGACATTATATGATTGGAAGCCCTTCCATGACCTTGAGGTTGGCTATCCAACCTAAGTCATGGAAGGTCATGACTTTTTAATTATTTTGATATTTTTTTTATTTCTTTTTTGGTGATGACCTCATCAATGATCATAGTCTAAGGTTTACATTGGTCATAGTTAAAGCTCAACAAAAATTGACCATTTATTGATTAACCAAATTACTTACTACTAATGCCTATCCTTGTTCAATTTTATTTGTTAATAGAAGTATATAATTTATATTCCAACCAATTTTTAATACAAATCGACTAAACTGTGATGTAGATTTATCCTAGTGGTCAAGTTTCTCGATTCCTAATTATAAGTTGGGGTTCGATTCCCACAACCCTTATCATTCTCCTTTATTCTTTATAATTTGTGTGATATGGGCCCACCACTCTTTGCTATGTGTATAGGCGGTTGAAAAATAAAAAAAATATAAATCTACTGAACTAGGGAAACATTTTAAACTGTCTGTTGAAATGAAATGATGTGGATCCTTTGACCGAGAATATCCACATTATATTCCAAGCAAAACTCAATTTCTCCAATTACTCGTAGCCGTAGGACGTCCACTGCCACGTCTCCGCGCATTGGATTTTCCTCCTACAAAGCAAAGCAGGATATAAACCACCTCCCTTAAGGGCATTGACATGGTGTGAGTATATCTTTTAGGACTGTAATTAATCGTTTAGGATGTTTGTATTTAGACGTATACGACGATGGTACAGTGGTGGCTTGACATGGTGTGAGTATATCTTTTAAACGTCTATACGATGAGCCCATATCTACATATATATGATGATGCCAAGCTCGCTTGAGATCATATTCTAGAACAATCACTCTTACAAATTAACATCCATCCAATCAGACACTACTAAACTTTTTCAATCAAGCCAGTTGGAGAGCAATTTTACAATAACATGATTGAGGAAATATGCTAGATAAAGTTTTTTCACTAATGTGTCATTGCTTTCAAATTCATATTTCAAAAGAAAATCATTTATTATTATAACCCAAAAAGAGAGAGCAAATAGAAAAAGAAGACAAAAAAGAGTGAGAGGACAACAAATTAAAGCAAGCCCTAAACCTTTTTGACCCCAAAAGACCATATACATATGTTAAGACAACACAGCAAAAGTCAACCAAACCTCTGATAGATATATTTTTTGGAAGAGCCTGATGGATATATTCATACAAGATATATGCATATGGAGTATATATTAGTAGTAGCAATTATTATGGATCATGCTTAGTTAACAGGCATCTAAATCATTATCAGCAATATTTGATGTTTAATTGCATCATGATTTTGTGAAGATAGCATACAATGTTTGACCCCTCCATGCAAACCCAATAATGCAGTCCAATTAATTACTGAACTAACGACAAAGCAAAGTAACTTTTGGTTAAATTCTTGCATCATTCGTCCCCTCAAAGTAAAGCCAATCCATCAGACAAAGAAACAAAGTTGTATCTTCAACAGAGGGTTTTGTTATGTGTATGATCCCTCTGCGGATTTCATTCATGTGTATGTTTATCTGCTGTCATGCATCCATATATATCCATTTATGATGATGGTGGTGATGATACAAAAAAAAAAAAGGAAATAAAAAGAAATTTGAAAGGTAAAGCTAGTTTAAACTTAAAATTTGGGAAGCAAGCTTGGTGGCACTTTATAGAGATGCCGTCATATCAGTTGACTTAAATTCCCATATGTGATGATGAAGCGTGTGCTGCTGAGAGGTGACACAATTATATACTTCGCTGCTAGTAATGTTTTCTCATAACCCTAAAAAAGAAATGTACAACATATATATATATATATATATATATAACAAGAGAGAGAGAGAGAGAGAGAGAGATTTGTTTATTTGAATGATGAATGGCTTATTAAGTGTAAATGCATCCAACTTTGTGTCTGCAATGATCAGTCTGTGGGTCTCATCTGTTCTACCTTTAATTTCATTTTTGGTGCATCAAAAGAAAAGGTTTGCTCTTTTAGCTTTAAACAGTAAACTGATGTACAAGGGAAATGATATAAAACGTGAAGGGGTTTGTGTAAGATTAGTTAAAATCTTAGCTATTTAATTATCAAGAGTATATAGCCAATTTATAAGCTGAGCCTTGAAAATCATCCGGGTTAGACTATTAGGGCTTATGTAATAGATTGATGGGGTGACACTGTTTCTCCTTACAAGTGCTTTCGTTCCCTTTTTTTTTTTTTTTTTTAACGAGCCATTGAAGGCCTGGAAAAGGGGTGGTGGGAGTCCATGCCACACAATTACAAAGGGGAATAAAGGGGAGGGATAGGGGGCCGGTGGGAATCGAACCTCCAACCTTCCATTGGAAGTCAAGACATTTAACCATTTGGGCTAAGTCTCTCATCCCCAAATGGTCTGAAGAGGATCCTATCATGTCTATGGGGTAATTAACCGTCGTCCATCCCATTGTCCTATGGGGATTCCCCCCTGTCTTATATGCCCTGGAGAGTGGAGACTGCTCTTCAACATCATGATTCTGGATTAATTGAGCCATTAACGTTCTTGAAAGCATTATGTATAAATATGCTGAGCATTTATTCATAATTAATTTCGGGCATATCTACAGTTATACATCAGCATCATATCCATCTATTTAATGCTTTTATCATCCACTTTTGATCCCTATAATTATCTATCAATACTATACTCCAGTATAATACTACTACTATTAAAAATAGTAAATCAAGCAAGACAAAGTACACAGCCAACTTACGAAAATGAATTGTGTAGATATATCCAAGAATGGTCCCCAATATTATTTCTCAAGCAATATATTTCTTTATAGATTGCCTCATCTCATGAAGCTAAGGTTCACTCATAAACATTACTTTATTTTATGCTTGAGCATTAATTAATTGAAAAATTCCGTGGTGAGGAGCGGATTAATCTCAGGAGAGATTGTTCATCCTTAAAACATATTTTTACCAGACCAATATTGTAGAGCATTGTTATACACGCTAGCTACTGCTACACATGTGGTACAATTAAAATTTATCAATTAATCGATTTATATATACTCAACTGAATTCTTTAAATTAAATATGTTGTTGATGAATATCTATGGAAGTGATCAGTTGTTGGGAGAACAGAATAGAATAAAGCAGTAAATATAATGGAATCTAACCAGGCTGAATGCAATGGTGTGAGACAAATTAAAGGGAAGCTAAGGCAAAAACCATTAACGAGTGGCTAAGTCAAGATTGTCAGACTATTTAACAATATTACACCATATATTACAGGGACCCATTTATATATATGGAATCCCACTTATATACTATATTACTCGTTAAATTCATACTATTATTACTGAACTGCTGGCCGGTTTATATATGTGTTACTCATTTTTATAGTACAATATATAAATATATAATTCTCGTAAGCAATTTTCTCTGTATGTGCATGATTACAAATTATTGATGTTTCCCCAAACCATGTAGGGGAATAATTCTGGACCTCGGATACCACAACACACCCTCAAACTTTCATTGATAATTGGCAGCTTTATAAATTCCACTATGTTTTGTGTTAATGCAATAAATGATGTAATATAGGAGTACTAGCTTCTCCTTTCCAGATTTGGGGAATGGCAGAAAAATACCCATTCATTTACAAAATACATATGTTTGGGACTTATGAGGAGTAGGCATGAGATGTACTGTGTATCTTCTTTGAACGTATCGGAAGAAGTGAATTTCTAAAAGTTGATATTTTGATAATCAATTAATTTTCATATACCTTGTAAAAACCGTGTCATTTCTATATTATTTCTCTGATTCTTGTTTTTTTATAACATTCTTAACCACTAGATTTATAAATTATAATCAGAAAATTAATAATATAGTAATAATTATGATTTGTATGCACTACAAGAAAACACGGGAATACCGACCGAAAAAACCGGTCGGTAACCCCTTTGGACGGGTCGTTTTTGGACTTCCCGACCGACTTACCGACCGGAAAGTTCGGTCGGTAATATCTTGGTCCGAATTTTTGGGCCGACCAGGGAGCTTGTGGTCGGCGAAGATGCAGATCCACTTGCCGACCGAATTTTGGTCGGAAAACTTACCGACCGAGTTGCCGACCAAATCTTCGGTCGGCAACCCGACTCTCCATGGACCTCGGGACCACCGGATACCGACCGATTTACCGACCCACTTTTCGGTCGGTAAATGCTGCACCTGCTGGAGCAGAATGGCAGTTGCCACTGTCCAAACCTGTTACCAAAACCAATATGCATAACAAAATAGCCATAAACAAGCAACACATCAATACCAAACAAACCAATATTCACATATTGTGTACTTCAAACATAGCTCATTCAAAGTGAGTCGAAACATCTCAGAATACGACAAACATTAGACTCAAAGTAATAACTAAAATCATCAAGGTCATCATTATCCCCGTCCCCCGCGCAGCCACCAAGGTCATAACTAAAAACAATTGACAAACATACGACAAACACACAACAAACATCTCAGGACAATAACTAAAAAAGTCAATGCACACCAAGGTCATGTCCTCCCGAGCAACCACCAAGATCATCATCCCCGTCCCCATGGGGTGGGGATCGAGGGCCCCGACGTCCCAACAATCTCTCCATCTGCTCCGCCATGGTCATCTGTGACTGGGAGAGACGCTCAATAGTTGCCGTGTATGCATCAAACTGGGCCTGCGTGACAAACTGAGAACTAGGCGGTGGAGGTGTGTAATCCACAGCATCCCCAGGACGGATCGACCTCGCTACGGACCCTATGCCATAAATTGCCTTGCGCTTGTCCGGACCACCAGCTAGATCTAGGAAGACGCGACCAGGATCCAAGCTACTACCAATCTCTGGATCCTGGCTTAAGGTCTCAACAACAGCATTAAACTCGGCCTGTTGTGTAAGTTTAAAAAAATGGTTAAAAAACTTAGAATAGAAGCAAACAACAAATTGAACAAGGCATTTGGAATCTATACCTGAAGGTTCTTCGACTTATCGCGTACCCAATTGTCCTTTTGGTGTTTTCTTGTATGCGTGTGCTCATGGAGCTCATGCAAGTGGACAGGCCCTTCCTTCTCAGCAGACTATAAAATTTTACAAAATGAGGTAGTTATCCCAATATATGTCAGTAAATATCATAGAATTTTGTCTAATGGATTTGAAAAGCATACCATATCATCAAGAGTGGCTCGAAATGTCTTTGAGCCTGCAGTGTGGGTGGGGAGGGCAGGTGCATCCTCCTGACCGCGACGTCTGTTCAGCTTCCCCCTCTTGCTCTTATCCTTGAACTGTTGCGAATCCCATATTCGCCTCCAATTCTCGGCCACAAGCGCATCCCCCAGCATCGGTTTTTTCTTAGAACGGATGTCCAAAGTGTAATCCTTGTATCTGTTATATGCAATTAAGGTCATCAGTCGTTCCCAAATTACAATAAAATACTATTGATGTAATTTACAACTCACCGTGCGATATTTTTCTTCTCCCATTCCTTCCTCACAGCAAGGTCATGCTCGGGAGCCCAACGAGCAACTTTCTGCAGAAAATTATATAGCTCATTTGAGATACTAGTTTCCCACAAGGCAATGATTAATGCAAGATATATATCATACCTGGAATTCTCCCCAATAGAACTCCTTAGTGTCTTTTGACACCTTACCCCAGCTAATCCCATTTATATCAGAACGTTTGGGATAGATGTCTGTGATCTTCCTCACAATAGAGTTCAGGAAGTCGATACTTCAAGGCAAGTGATGCTCGTTAAACAACGTAATTAAGATGACACTTGATGTTGTATAAATAAACATTTAATGTTCAATAACAGTGTTTAATATAACGTGGAATACTTACATGCCATCACTGTCCTTGGGCGCAAGGAGCACCCTATCAGGACCATGCTCAGCTGCGGGAGGAGGAACGGGTGGAGGAACGGGAGGAGGAACTGGTGGAACCGCTTGTGAAGACCCCACCGATCCTAACAACAAGTAAAGTCAAAGTTTATCGTAAAGGAACTGAATGAAAAGTATTATGAAAGTTGTTAATACCTGGAGTGCGTGGTGGTGGTGTCTCTGGAACAGCTGTGTCTGCAGTCGGTACTATCGGCTGCTCTTTCGGGTCGGCAGCTTCAACTGCAATTCAATATAAAGCATATTTCAGTTGTACAAAGTTAATTATTGGCAAACATTGATTATTTTCAAAAGAAACTAAATGTATTTTATGAAATACCTGCCATACATCGCCGATATGCCTCACTCGCCCGCCGTATCCTTGCCGCTTCCTCGGCAGATGCAAGTGTCCGCTGTGGCGTGTTCGAAGATGAGCCCCCGCCTCTCTGAGACATCTGTATAAGGGACAATGTGCATTCGAATATAATCGTTAGATCGTCGTTAAAACACACAATGCGTATTAGTAATGAACTGATATATAACAAGTTTATCACATTTTTCAAATTTCGAAATCCTCATCCGAAGTCTCCTCTGACGGATCATCCGGATCAGTGTCATCTAAAGTAGAATCAGCGTCACTCGAGGAATCAGAGTGAACAACATCGTCATCCCGCTGAAGATCTACATATTGGACCACGGTATCTGTTAGCCGCTCCCTTGCAGACGTGAAAGCGGTGGTTTCGATACCATGTTGTTCTGGTGCGTCGACCTGAAATGCTTCGGGTTCTTCCCCAGGTCGAACAGTTATTACACCCCTCGGTTTCACTTTACATACGGCCAACCATTCATTCCTACTCGCGGCTGGCCTCATCGTTGGGAACGAAGCATAACACACTTGTTCTGCCTGGTATGCAAAAATAAATGGATCGTATATAGGCAGCGACTTTGAGTGGTTAATCTCGACAAGCCTGTACTTTTCATGGGTCTTTGTTCCAATTCCTTCACGCGGATCAAATCATCTACATTTGAAGAATGTAGTTTGCTTCATAGGCAGCGCCGGGTACTCTATGACAATAATCTCTTCGATTATGCCGTAGTAGTCTCCGGATGTGCTCGAAATGTAAACACCACTATTGTAGGTCGATCTATGCTTACCGTGCGATTCAGTGTGAAATTTCATCCCATTAATGAAGTACATTGAATATGAAATACCAATAGGAAGTGGCCCTTGTGATATGTGAATCAAACATTCATTTCCGGGAGGATTTTGTATCATATATGTCTCCAACCATCTCGGAAAGTCATCCGAGATAGCAGATTGAATATCTGCCTCACTTATCATCGGTCGTTCCTTATGCAGCTGCTCCTCAAACGTCCTATTATTAAAATTACGGGCATTGTTATCAGATAGCATAAATGTTACTAGGATTGTATAATGTTGGATTAGAATAACACATAAACAGTACTTACGTGAGATAAGGTTCTATCTCTTTGCAATTTAAGATGAGGTAATTGTGAATGGCTTTTAACTCTTGTTCAGACAATCGCCGCTTCTTGGGATGACCTTGGGCACGACCCGGGTATTTGAATACACTTGGAAGGCGATCGTCGTAGTGCACTGAGCCTCCATCATCATTCCTCGGCACATTCCTCTCGCGTGTGAATACATGCTTCTCAAAGTAATGAGAGCAGAAAATAGAGGCCTCACGAACCATGTATGCATTGCAGATGCTACCTTCAACATGTGCCTTGTTGCGCACAGTTCGCTTTAGTCGATTGAGATATCTACATAATATGAAAGTGATATAATTATTTACACAAGTTGATATTTACACAATATTTGAATTATTGAAAGAACTAAAAAATTAAAATTATACCTTTCATAAGGATACATCCATCTGAATTGAACAGGACCAGCAAGACTAGCTTCATAAGGGAGGTGGACAGGTAGATGTTCCATACAATCGAAGAAGGATGGGGGGAATATCGTCTCCAACTTACACAGGACTACTGGAATATCTATGGCCAGTCTATCTATATCTGCCTCTTTAAGCGTCTTTGCAGTTAGGGCCCGAAACACATTACTCAACTCTGTTATTGGTTCCCACACACTCTTAGGGAGTAGCTCCCGCCATCCAATTGGTAGTAGACGTTGTAAGAAAATGTGACAGTCGTGACTTTTCATGCCAAACATCCGATGTTTATTCATGTCTACGCATCTACCAAGGTTGGATACACAACCATCGGGAAATTTTAAACCTGCGACCCATTTCAGAAACACATCCCTCTTATCCTTGTCCATTGTATATACTGCCCTTGGATATTTCCCTGTACGAGGGTCCCTATGCAATTCGGGCCTGTTGCACAAGCTCACAATGTCCTCCCGTGCTTTTGCATTGTCCTTACTCTTCCCCTGAACATCCATTACAGTATTGAACACATTTTCAAACACATTCTTCTCAATGTGCATGACATCCAAGTTGTGTCGCACCAAATTCGTCTTCCAATAGGGCAAGTCCCAGAAAATACTCCTCTTTTTCCATCCACATGTCTTGCTTAGTATTCTATTCACTTCCTCACCTCCTCCTTCGTATACACGTTGTAGTCCATGCCTTTCTATGTCCGCTAAGACTTCTTCACTGCTCTTATAACTAGGTGGCGATCTATGATCCTCCCGATCCTTCACGAATTTGGACTTATCAAATCTGAAAGGATGATTGGAGGGGAGGAACCTCCTGTGCGCATCAAACCACGACTGTTTCCCACCTTCTTTAAGCCGTATAGATTCTGTTTCTTCCATACACACTGGGCATGCAGTTTTCCCATAGGTGCTCCAACCCGACAACATAGCATACGCCGGAAAATCCCCAATTGTCCACATCAAGGCTGCCTTCATCTGAAAGTTCTGTTTCGAGGAAGTGTCAAATGTAGTGATCCCGACGTCCCACAACTCTAAGAGCTCATCGATTAAGGGCTGTAAATAAACATCAATCCTCTGCTTTGGGCTTGATTTCCCCGGTATTATGCATGTTAGGAACATATATTCATCCTTCATACACATATCAGGAGGGAGGTTGTAAGGTGTTAATATGACTGGCCAACATGAGTATTGAGACCCTGATTGACCAAATGGTTGAAAACCATCCGTGCATAAGCCCAATCTCACATTCCGACCATCCGCACTAAATAATGGATGAATTGAATCAAAGTGCTTCCATGCCTTTGAATCACAAGGGTGGCACATCTCCCCAGACGACCCATGATGATGTCCTACATGCCATGTCATATGCTTCGCCGTCGCCTCCGACGCATACAACCTCTTCAGTCTGTTTTTAAGTGGGAAATAGAACATGTATTTCCGTCCAATCTTTGAATTCGAATTTGTTTCTCTGTAGCGAGGCTCGTCACAGAACTTACATTTATCTAAGGCCGAATCATCGCGCCAGAATAACATACATCCTTTCTCACAACAATCAATTTTCTGAACAGGCAGTCCTAATCCCTCAAGTAGTTTTTTGCCTCGTAAAAATTCTTAACCATAGCGTTATCCTCAGGGAGTGTATCAAGAATTAGTTGACACAAAGTATCAAAGCACCTCTCCGATAAGTTGTGTTCTGACTTAATATTCAATAAGCGAGCAATAGTGGACAGAATGGTCATTTTCTTGCATCCGGGCCACAAATCTTTGTCTGCCGCCTCCAACATTCGAAAAGAACAACTTCTCTTGTGGATTAGGCTCCTCAGGTGGCCTAGGTGCATCACTGTCTTCAGTTGGTATTGTGTCGGGACCACCAATTCCCATTCCATCGCACACCATTTGTATGTAGTCATCATCACGTTCCGACACTGATGCGGGCACCGTATCGGTATCGTAATAGCGACTAAATTGGTGTGGCTCTCCGTGACACGTCCATACTTCGTAGTTAGGAACAAAGCCATCACGATATAGATGATATGTGATGTCGTCATCAGATAGATAGCATTTATTTCTACATCTACTACACGGACACCTAAGTCTTCCCTGTGCTCTATCCACATTTGGGTTTTGATGAGACATCTGTATAAATAATTTGACCCCATTTTTAAATTCAGAAGAGAGTACTCCAATACTACGTCGGGAGCGGTACATCCAACTTCGGTCCATACCTATCAAAGATTTGGTTACAACTTGGATATTATTGATCAATCGAATGTTTTCACCATAACCTAACGGCTAAATCATTATATTGAGGTTGGGTATAGTCGCTTGATACTCGTTTTCTAAGTGAAAACGCATTATATCAAAAATCTTTCATTTGGGTTAATTTGGATAGAAATTATGTTAACTAGAACGGAAAAGATTATAATAATTAACATATTCAACATGCATTTTATAATCTTTTAGAATATTCCTAATATAAACTTTTAAGAATAAAGAATTCATAATTCTATCTTCAATTACGTCCGTTAAAAGATATTGTAGCAGCTGTTGTAGATACACTTCAAACAATCAAATCCCACAATTTGAATATTATATAAACAAAACTGAAAAAATAAATGGTATTAGCCTCCAATAAATCATGACTTAGTAAAGCTTTAAAACTCGTCGTAGGAAGATTTAATTCAATAGATCAAATTATATTACCTTGATGCCAATGAAATCGATGAAATAAGTCCGCTGAGTTGGATATTGCGTTCCAAATTTGAGTAGTGGCCAAGTGTGTCTAATAATACAATATTCAACATTAAAACGAGAAGGAAAAAATTTATACGAAATCAAAATAACACTAGAAGCATTATATTAAACTACACTACCGACTGTAGCCATGTAGCAATCGAAAAGTCAAGAACTACAATACAATAACATACTTTGACACCATCAAACCAACAATATGATCGACAACAACAATACCAACACAAACACTTGGAAATGGCATAATTTTATCAAATGAGCTCCAAAATAGGCATATAATATATGGATAATCATCTACTTTACGAGAGGATTCTATATCTAAGTCCGTATTTTCAAAAATCCAAACATTACATATCATACTACGTCCCAACAGCCGGCTGCCCCAATCTTTAACAACCTATTTTTTTTCCTTTTTTAGAATTTGCTAATTAAACAACACAATAGATAAATGTAATCAAATGCATTTCCTTCAACACATCAATAATCGAATGGAGGAAAAAAAAATACACATTCCACAATCCAAATTTCACAATACCAGTTAGACAAAATAATTACAACCAAAGTGACACAATCGAATAACTTAGCCAACTTTCGAATGGAATTTAAGTGCAGAAATTAAGTGAATCGAATACCTCAAATGTGCACTCGAATGGGAAAGGAGCTGGATTGTGGTGGTGGGACTGCCGGGAGAGGAGAAGGAGGGAAGGGGATTCCGGAGAGAGCAGCGCTGCTCCGCAGCGACGCGGCAGCGGCGGTAGGCGGCGGCGACGGGAGTGGCTGGGCGGCAGGAATCGGGCGGGCAGGGGAGCGGGTCGGCGGGTTCGTGTGGAGGGCGCTGCTCTTTTGTTCGATGCTCGAGCGTCCTCACTCCACGTCGGTGCTCGATTGGCGATGGTCGGCGGCAGGGCGGCGGTCGGCGTTCGGAGGTCGGGGAGGCGCAGTGATTTTTGGAGGGGATGGAGTGAATCGGGGAAGGGGGGTGTGAAATGAGCGTTTACAGTCGATTTGGGTTGAAATAATTCAACCTAGGTTACCGACCGTCGGTAACCCGGTCGGTATTACCGACCGACTTCGCCTCGGTCGGTAATTTGGTCGTCTCTTGGTCAGCCCATCTCCCAACGGTTATTTTTTGCCGACTGACGGTTTCGGTCGGTAAACCGGTCGGGAAATCCGACCCGTACACCGTCGGTCGGCGATTTCGGTCGGCAAACCCGTGTTTTCTTGTAGTGATGTACGGAGTAGGGGTGATAATGATACGAGTCGAGCTCGAGGACTTGTTAGTTTTTTTGGCTACTTGAGCTCGAGTATTTTCTTTTTTTGAACAATCGAGTTGAGTAGTCGAGCAACTCGAGCTCGATTTTTTTTTTTCGAGCTCGAGTACTCGAGTTTATCGAGATTTTTTTTTTCAATTTTTTATTTTAAATTTTTTAAAAAAATATTCGAGTACAAGTATCATGTTCACAGGCTCAAGCTTGAACTCGATACTCGAGTACCCTATTCGACTAGAATTTTTCGAGTATCGAGTTAAGTTTTTCCGAACAGAGTCCCGAGTCTGAGTTCAACTAGCTCTATTCATCAATCACAAGAGTATAACTATATTTATTTTCTAGTAAATACTACATGAGAGTGCCATTATTTAAGTATACACTTATATTTTTCGATTTGTCACTACAACATGATATAATAAATAGTACACCATTAGTTTTTATGAATACTAAAAGAAAGTAGAGGAATATATATATTTTTATTTAATCTACAGTAAAAAAAAATTTCTCGGCAGTATCTTATGAAATACTCCAGTCCTACTACTATGGATAACATATTTTTGTCTCACCTCTCTGTCAAGCTCAGTTTTTAAACTTTAAAATGGCCTTAGTTGGAGTACAATACTACTCCCTACACACTGTCTTGAACTTGTTAAATTAAGAGTAAGATACTACTACTATTGAAAGTAGGGAGTTGGGAGGGACATAATTATAGCATTATGGGAATTTCTGTGCCTTGAGAAATGGGGAATTGGGAGGTGAAGTGTGATCATTGAATATTCATTCATTCATTCAAATAACCAAACCAAATTGGGAATAGAAAATGCATGTAGTGAGTAGTGACTGTATATAGATAGGTAAAGGTATCCGGCCAGCCAGGTTTATGGGGAGCAGTGTGCAGATGGGCACATCAGAGAATGATCCCTCAAACCTATACAATTGTCTTGGTTTGGTCACTGCCCTATTATGTCCTAAACCTAACCCTAACCCTAACCCTAATTTCTGACCACCACTCAGTTTCCCGAGGCTGTCCGGATGAGGGGACTGCCCAATGCACACTACACTATATTCATATGCGATGACAAGATAGGTACCTCCGTCTCGTGCTTCCCTCCGACGCGGCGGCGGCTGCTGGGAATATTCCCCCGCCGGTTGCCCCCCAATTATTGCCTCATACGTACTACTGTATTTGTTTCCCGAGACAAATAGTAATTCTATTTCATTTCCTTCTGTACTAAGTAGTAGTAGTATTAGTATTTGTCAAGTACTAATACTACCACCGTATCTATGTACGAATTCACCGGTAAAACAAATACTATGGGTACTATTTGATTGGTCACGATGTTTTTACTAAATAGTGACTAGGGTTTAGAAAATGGTATACATATGAATTTTCATTTTCGTCCTCTACTAAAATGTGGCCCATTGGAAAAATGACTACATTTATTAAAAGATAAAAGTATAATTTTACTGTCTAAGATGAAAAGTATTGATAGTGGATAATACAATGAATGCAGTCTAGTAATTAACGTGGGACTTGAAGTGCCGAGCATATTTCTTTCGATTGGATTTGAGTTATTTATTCATTTTCAATAAGAAATTTCTATGCTTATCTCAGGTTTAAAACTTATTTGCTTATAACAAGTGAGAATTCAAACTCCATAAAGTTTAAAGGTTGAAATGCTAAATCAATAGTAACCCAGTTTTCTTAAACTAAAGGAATTAGTGTACACAAAAGCTCCATAATCACTCAAATTAATTATTTTTAATTCTAATAGCCCATGTAATATTACAGAAATTAATTTGAATTATCAATTAGCATATGTATAAAGGGTTGAGAACTTATCCTAGTGGTCAATTTCCCGGTCTCCCAGCCATAGGTTGGGGGTTCGATCTCCACCCGCCCCTAGTTCTATCCCTCCCCTTTATCCCCCTTTGTAATTTTTGTGATTTGGGCTTCTACACACCTTTGCCGACACATGAGTGTCACCATTTAAAAAAAAAAATTAGCATATGTATAAGTATACGCCAAAAAATTAACATATGCATAAACCCTGCAATATTAACTTTCAACCGGCCGGGTCGATGCTGGAGTTATATATGCGTGAGTAGTTGAGCAAGTTAAGAGTTTGTGAGAATGAGATAAATTTATTTTCACATCCCTAGAGTACCCAAAAAAAAAACTCCTACAACTAAAAGAATAAACCAAGATATAGCCTTCTTCCATTTTTTACCACATTTCAAATTTCGTGTTATGTAATGCATATTTTTTTATTTTTAGTGATTAATAAATTTAATTATATAAATATAAAAAAATTATAAAATTTGATTTTTAAAATTACGTCAATTGCAAATGAAAGAAGGGAAAAAAAAAATCTATGCCTGGAAAAGTTTTTGGTCCAAATATTTAATTCGTCTCTCAATGTAATTATGCACATTCAGTGTTTCTTTCATTCTAAAGTTCCGCAATATAATTGTTCTTTTATTTTAAAATTCCGCAATCTTTCTAATTAATGTTGCAAATTATTATCATTAATGATGAATATTCATCATTGAATTTCCTAAAGAGAAAACAGATATCTTCTCTAATAATTGCAATTATTCTAAAAATTTAATGGCTCCATCAAATATGTGATTAATGCATTTGACCAGATAACCAATCCCGAATCAGCCTCAAGAAGTGACTAAGGAAAATGATTGTTTGAACTGATGGGCTAATAATCCATGAAGAAATTGAGTCAAATTATTTAGAAAAAAAATAGTACAATTAATATTATTTTAAATACTTAATTTATATATAAATATATTTAACTTAATGAATTATCAACTGGTGAATAACTCAAACATCGCCAATGAATAAATAATATGAAATATTAATTATATTGTATTATGTTGTATGCTATAATAATTCAATTTATCTCAATTTTACATTATTACATGTGACACCTACTCTTTCTGGCTTTCTGTGACAAAATGGATACAATATTAGTACAATTATTATAGAAAAACATCTTAAGTAACCTTTTTTTTTTTTGCAATGTTGCATTATTCACACAATTTTTTTGATATAACTTTTAGCACAATTAATTATTAGAAAAACATCTTAAGTAACATTTTTTTTGATTAATTACGCTGTTTGAAAATATTAAAATATTATTTTTTTATATAAATAATTAATTAATAATTAGATGTATATCTTAAATTGCACAGAAACAAAAAAATTATAAATAATACAGGACGGAGGTCGTGTATAAATTGTTCTGGAATTTGGAAAACATTTAAAAAAAAATGGGTATAAAATTAAACTGCTAGAACACGTATTGCGTTGACAACTAAAAGGCGGATTAGCTCTATTATTTTTTCTATTTCTATACTTGCCTGAAATTGAATTACTAATAAAATTGAAATTTGTTGGTGGTGAAAAATCACCAAATTAAAGGGAAAATGGGCCATAGCTTGTTGAGAAGGTGTGCAATAGCAAATTAAAGGGGGGCCATTTGAGATTTTCCTTTTTCTTGGTGAATTATTTTGAGATCAGCCTTTTGAGTTTTTTGGACTTGTATGTATGATTATTGTGTAAAAATATAAATATTTTTCTGCAGGTCATGATTATCGAAATGGACATTTTGGTATTATTGGTTTGGCCACTTACTAAATTTGCAGGCTTCCTTCTTCAGTGTTAAAAATTATGCCATTGCTTCTTCTGTGTTGGGTTGGTTTATGACATATATATATCATATACACATATACTCCCTCCGTTTTTTAATAACTTCTCCATTTGTGCACTGCACGCAATCCAATGCACATTTTCAATCATCAATATCTCATATTATATATAAGTAAAAATTATAAAAATTTGATATTCTAAAACTACGTGATTAGACGAATCTAACAATATCTCACTTGAATGTGTTTTATTTTATAAAACTGTGATAAAAAATGATTCAAAATTACTTAATAAATAGTTTCTACTATTCAAAGGGAGAACATAAAAAAAACGGAGGGAGTATTATTTTTACATAATTTGAAGTGTGAAAAAAATTCCCATGAAATGTATTAAAAATTTGTGAATTTTTTGGGCATGCATACGGACAGGTTAGTTGAAATTTAAATCACAAAACCATTGTTCCACAAATTAGGCGAGTTTGGGCGAAAATATCAAACAAATGGCAATATGTTTATGATTTTTATTAAATATAATAAATTATTTTTTATCAATAAATTTCGTATGCACATTTTTATTCCTTTTGTTTTTTCTCTCTCTTTTCTTCTATCCATCTCTTTCATCTCTTCTCTTCTCATCAAATCCACTCATACACTCATGAAAAAAAAAATTTTAAAAATTCTATTTTTGTTATTATTAGTAGTATGTTTTAATATAAAAATTTCACCATCATATATAGTAGTCGTAATTTTTAGTAAGCTCTTCTTTGTTTTATTTTATTTAAGAATAAGGGAACTTTGGAATTGCAAATGTAAGAGAAGTGATCTCTTTCAACCGAAAATCTTGCACAAAGATATTCTCGACATTAAATACAGGCAAAGAGTCCATAAATGCATAAAAGAAAATTGAGGAAGATCTTTGTTGCATTTAAAACTTTTATCTGATTTTGTTGCATCCTTGCATCCACAAAAAAGCCAGCCCCCCTGGCCCCCCACCCAACCCAGCCCAGCCCCACCCACCAACTACCACCCCCACCCCTCTCAAAAAGCAAATATGCCCCCCCTACAATGTTACTAGTATCTACAGTATATAGTAGCACAACATATTTAAATCACTTTAGGTCTCTCTCCTCCATTCCAATTTCCATTTCCATCTCTCTTGTCTTCTCTCACCTGACTACTTTATGCTTTTGTCCCACTCCTCTTTCCTGTTGTTGTGATGGGTTCTTTTTAAGCTTTCGGGGTTATTTTAGGGGGTGGATGAGATATCAACATATTCATATATACATATAGCAGTACCTCAATCTCCCAGAGGGCAGACAGACATCCCAACCATCATCTCCCTTTAGTCAGTGGTACTGCTGCTCCTGCTGCTGCCTCTGCTGTTGTTGCTGCCATCACCACTGCTGTTTCTGTTTTCCTGTTTGTGGGGGGGTGAAGCCCCACTGTTTTCTCTCACACCCATATTCATTGGTTTTCCCCAAACATTTTCTTTAAAAAAAAAAAAGAAGAAAGAAAACTGCTTTTGTGTTTTCTTTGTCCTCCTTTCTTCTTGTTGCTGTTTCACCTTACACCTTCAAAGACAAATAAAAACCACAGCCCACAGTTGCCTTGCTTGTTTTTTTTTCTACTTGATTCCAGGAGAAAGATTGCATTTTTATTCTTCTTCTTCTTGATGGCGATCTGAGCAGCTTCTTGTTTTGGGGAATTGGAACCTGGGAATTCACACGCAGGTGTAGGTTTAGGTTTTATAGCTGGATTGGATCCAATTTGGCAGAAAATGCACTGTGAAAAGAAGGATTCAGTGATGAAAGAAACCCTCAGGAGGCTTTGCTGCAGCAATGGATGGTGTTATGGGATTTTCTGGGGTTTTGATCTGAGAAATTCCCTGTGAGTTCCCTCTCCCATTTTCTAGAGCAGTGTGTGTATGTCTGTGTATTCATTCATGCTAGCATAGATAAGGCTGGTCTAATGCTCATATTTTCCATAGGGGGCAGATTATCTTCCATCCCCCTTTTCCTTACCCTTGCTATTGAAAAAGGGTTTTCATTACTTTGAACAGCTTCCAATGCTGCTGGCGTGTAGTGAATTTCTGCCCTCTCCCAGCGAGCTGTTTTTGGCTCACATAATTTTTTCTTTTACTTTTCTCATGTGTATGTATTGTACTTACATGCTTTCTTCTAAATAATGCATCTTTGGTTGTCTTTCCTACCAAAGAAAATGGCTCCCTCTTTTTGTTTTTTAACCTTCAGACCTATAGAGTAAATAAGAATTAGAGTGTTCCCTTCTCTCTTTGTGTTGATCGTTTCCACTTTTTTTCTTTCAGAAAGTCAAATTCATTTTATGCAAGTTCCACTTTCAACTTTTCAAGGACAATTATCATTTGTGTCTCCCATTCTCTTTCATCATCAAATTATTTTACCACTTACCCTATTGCATAAAATTTTATGACATGGGACAGATTATTGACATCAAAAGATGCCTACTATCACGAACAGATGGGAGCTCTCATTGATAATATGCTAATGCAAGTGCATGTTCTTGGAAGAGGGTAACAATCTTAATTCTCTTTTCTATGTCATGTTAAAAAAATTTGCTTTAATTTTGATACCTAAATGATATGCCATATCCAGAGCAATTGGCCAAGCTGCATTTACAAAAAGCCACAAGTGGATGTTTTCAGAGTTGCACCAGGAAAAGCACAAGTCTTTAGGGTCATCTGCAGGTCTTGATATTTTGGAGGTAAACAATTTTCTTTGGCCTGTTGGATCTGTTAATTAATTCTCATCTGTTAATTAATTCTCAATGTGCTGTTTAAATTTATTCTTTCATTGTTTCTAATTTCATCAAGCCTTTTAATGCACAGAATGATTCAGATTTTGGCATGCAATTCTTGATGGGAATAAAGGTACCCCTTTGTTTCCCCTTATGGAATAAGAGCTGTCTCTTGTAATCACATTATTCTTGCTCCTACAAGCTAATTTCCCTTTGATTGTCTTGTGTTGCAGACTGTTGCTTTAATATCTGTGGAGCCGTGGGGTGTTGTGCAATTTGGTTCGACTCGTAAGGTTCGAATTTCCTTCATCATAGATCCCTGCAGCAATCTTCCCACTATTGAAACTTATACTCAAAAATCGAATGATGTAATGACTTCAGTTATTGTGATCCTTTCTTGTAGATACTTGAATCTAAGGACTTGATTCATCAAGTTAAGCAAGTTTTTCACGGGATGGATGAGGGACACAAACTCGAGTTGCCAGAGGCTGAGCCCTCTTCTTCAGACACCGATTTCCTCAATTCAGCCGCGCAGTTTAATACATTGTTGTCGCGCTATGCATCTGGTTCTGCAATAGAGAATTTCTCCCGTTGCACGGACTCTCAAGGTTACATGGACTCAGATTGTTTGTTACCGCCTACAACTCAATTGTTTTCTTCTGGTTTGGACCACCAGAACTCAAACCTGTTCTATTCTACAACTTCCCTGATTGACAAGTCTAATTGCCAATTAGACCAGTTGCTTTTCGAATCAGGTGGCTCCTTTGATTGTTCTATTGTGACCTCATCTTGGTCGCATTTGCCATCTGGAATCAGCGGTTATGAATGCAGCACGAGCTCGAGTTTGGATGCTTTGCCTGTCCCATCATTAAAGAGTGAACGATTGTCAAAGGAGGCACATTCTACTGATTTTGAACCAATGGACATAAGTGTTCCAATGCCATCCGGGCAGTTAACGTTGGATGAGCTGTTCCGCGACAATACTGCTGCTGAGGATCTATGTAAAGCTTGCCCGGTGGATGACTTCTCTCAGTGGCTTCCGACTTTGCCATGCCCCAGCAACACTTCATTCAGTACAGTGCTAAATAATGACCAATCACATACCACAGGGTTCATTCCGGTTCCCAAATCTAGTGGACACAACTCTCCTACCAACATTGCTGAGAATCAACCCACAAATTCTATGCAGAGCTCTGTTACTGATGCATTCAGGTCTAAAGACGATAATATTTATGCCATGTCCGGCATTGACAGACTGCTGAACACTTTGGGAGGTGAGCGTGGAAATGAAAAACCTCAAGGTTGGAATGAACCTCTGGTTCCAGTTGCAGATGGCGTTGGCTTAGATTTAACAAATGTCTCTTGGTGTCTCTCGGACAAGGCCTTTGGATCAAGGGTTGGGACATCTAACAGCTTGTTCTCAAGATTAGGACTTGACCAGCTCCTAGACGGCAGGGCTAGCAGCTCGTGCTCTTTTCCAAAGTCTAGGTTTGAGGATCGATCATCATCCATTGCTAAAAAGAGAAAAGTTGATAACTGTTCTTGGAGCCAAGACCTAGAGACGAAAAATGGTTCCATTGAGCTCAAGAGTGGAACCTCCACAAGGGAGCCAGGATTATGTGTTGGCGAAAGCTCTATATCATCAAAAAGGCAACAGGAATCTGCAAAAAGTGGAAAGAAGAAGGCTAAACCAGGGACCAGACCAAGGCCAAAAGATCGACAGATGATCCAAGACCGTCTTGCAGAATTGAGAGGGCTTATTCCCAATGGAGAGAAGGTAAGAAAACTTGATGTTTAATGGATGCCTGGAGAGTTGATCCTAGATGCTATAACTTGTAAATATAATTCTCAAAACTTATTCAAACGATGATTGGATTTGCAACAGATGAGCATTGATCGTTTGTTGGAACGAACCATAAGGCACTTGAATTTCATGAGCAGCCTAGCAAAACACTCTGAAAGTTTGAAACAAGTCGATCATACTAGGGTATAAGTTTCTCCTTTTATGCATGCAATGTCAAATTCTAAGAATGAGTCATCTCTCAAGTAACTAATGTGGTCTTTACTTTTTTTATCTTGCAAACAGAGTCGAACTGTTCCCAAAGGCCGTCCAAGTGATGATAGTGGCATAACATGGGCGTGTGAAGTTGGGGACAAATCAATGGTTTGTCCACTGATCGTTGAGGACCTTGGTACGCCCGGCCAAATGCTCATTGAGGTGAGGAATGGCTGAAAAGAATTGCAAATCTCTTTACAAACTGTGTGTATATCTTATTGATTTCGGGAAGATCTTTCTTGATTTATTCTAACCACTTGCATTTTCTGCTGCAGATGCTATATGAAGAATGTGGTTTCTTTTTGGAGATTGTGGATGTTCTTCGCGGCTTTGGCTTGACTATTTTACAGGGAGTGATGGAAGTTCGTGAAACCAAGATATGGGCTCGATTTGTAGTGGAAACAAAGGTAAACACAGATCAATTGAACTAGCTTATCAAAAACGAATTTCCTTTACAATGTCCTATGCTTATGAGCTTCTGATTTACCTTCCCTGAATATTGATGGATGCACACTGAATGCCCTTTCAGGGGAACCATCATGGTACACGACACGAAATATTTTCTTCCCTCATTCAGCTTCTACAAATGACCGGAGGAAATCCATCCAAAGCAGACACACATTTTGGAAACAACATCAGCTCATCCAGCACACCGTTTTTCAACAACTGTCAACCTGTCACCCCATTCTCTGTCAACTTGGCTGATGTTGTTCAGTGCGCGAACTTGTGACGAGTTCCTTGTGTGGAGGAAATTGAACTGTCCTCTGCGATTACTACACTGCAACCAACACAATAGATCCGCTGGTGATGCAGCCCTTTTTTGTAGTCGATGCCTTAACAAGGCAACTCAATTAGTATTTTGGTAAAATACACGACATCTATAGTTCACATTGTAATCGCGGAAGTAAAAGAGTTTCAATCTCCTAGACACTGGTGTTTTTTTGTTTTTTTTTTTGGTTTGTTTCTTCAGGGTTAGTTTGGTTTGTTGAAGCTGACGAATTGAAATATAGTTTGTAGCCTAGCTAGCTAGCAAATTAACTGAAGGCTTGTCTGATTCTTTGTGTCATTAAGTCATTTCAGTTGTATTGTGTATAAAATAGTTGAATTGATTGTGGTTGGCGCTTGGCTCTGTTTGAACTTTGAAGTGTATCTTGCGTACATTAACGGCAGTTTGTCTGTAAAATACTCAAATTGAAAATTGCTGCCAAGAATCCTAAACGTGTTTAGAATTTGACACATACTACTAAATATCTAGTAAATACTTAGGGGTACTCCATATGTAAGGATTTGAACATGGGCGGATCCATATATTGTCTACTGGTGGTACAAGACTATGTTTTTATGGTAGATACAACGGGGTATTAAATTTGAAACTGTTATTTTAAGGTAGAGTTTTTTTTACATTTAACTACATTAGGCTTGGTGGCACCACTTAACTTTTATGGTGACACCACAATAATTCATTTCAACTATGTTTTTCTCTATATTTTTTTGTCTTCAACTACTATCCCTAATTTCAATATAACTCCCACTATTTTTCGGGACATCACTTAAAAAATTTTCTCAATCCGCCACTGGATTTGAAGATGGGGAATTATAATATTAGCTTTTTAACTGTTTGATGGTATCAAGATTCAAGAAACAAGATTTCTAGAGAATATTGAGAGCCATGGAGAGTCTATGTGAGTGTTTTTTTTGGGAACCCGATCTATTTTCTAGCCGTTAAATGAATTTTTTACCATATTGCAAAATTTAAACCCAACACAAATACTTTCCGTGTATTTCCGTACCAACTACTCCCTCCGTTCTCATCTAGTTGAACATTTGAATAGTGGTAATTATTTCTTGAATGACTTTGATCAAATTTTTTAACATAGTTATATAAGAAAAAATAAAGTCAAATGAAATTTTGTTAGATTTGTATAGTTTTAGAATATTAAATTTTTATTATTTTTACTTATATAAAATATAAGTTATTATTGATTAATATTGATTTCACGATGAGCTTTTATGTGATACTACTACTATATCACAAGTAGGGGTGTAAATGAGACTGATAGGCTCGAAAAATATTCGGGCTCGACTCGATCAAAGCTCGACCAAAGCTCGACTCGAAAAGGCTCGGCTCGAATTCGAGATCGGCTCGAATATTAATGAGCTCAAGCCGAGCTAACTAATACTCGGCTCGAAAGCTCGATAATAGGCTCGAATATTATATATATATATATATTATTTCTTTCTTAAAAATATTGTATATTTTCTTTCTTAACAAATGTGAGGAAGAGGAAGTCCAACAGTAAATTCACTCCTCCTTTTATTTAATACTACCTCCGTTTCTTTTTAAATGTAACGTTTCTCTTCTGCACGCATGCCAATGCACATTTTAAACTATTAATAACTCAAATTCGGTACAAGTAAAAATTGTAAAAATTTGATATTTAAAAACTATAAGATGAGACGAATCCAACAAGATCTCACTTGGCTATATTTTTTCTTGTATAACTATAACAAAATAGAAGTCAAAGTGTTACAATGAACAGTAAAAAAAGTCAAAACGTTACATTTATTTAGAAACGGAGGGAGTAATATAGTACATTATATTTTATTATGGTTAGCACTAAATCAAAAAAACTAAATCCTCTCCTTCCAAATTGAGACTATTATAAAGAATTATGAATAGTTTAATATATTTCTACATAACTCCGTCTTTCAAGTTTTTAAGCTCATTATTGAATAATTTAAAATTTTTTAGTCTTGAGTTCAATGTAGTCTAGGGATACCCGGTTAAAAAAAATAAAAAAAAAATTATGTCGAGCTTTTTTGGCCCTTCGAGCCGAGCTCGAGCTTCAATATATTGGGTCGAGCTCGAGCCGAGCTCAATTTTTAAAGCCCGTCGAGCTTCGAGCTCAAGCCGAGCCGAACCTATACATAACCGAGCCGAGCTCGAACCTTGTCGGCTCGTTTACACCCCTAATCACAAGAAATGGAAATCCAAGATGTGGTTTTTAGGCCGGGTGATAAGGTTGTTGGCCTGTTTGCCAAGGTTTGGCGATAAACATTGTGCAAGAATTGATTGTCCAAATAGGATTATGCTCCGGATTACCACTTACCAGATTATTCCTCTGAGGTAGCATGAATTTGGGCCCAAAAAACACAAATGGGCCGATTGGCGAACCTATCCGTACAAAAGGTAAAACATCGTACAAGACCACGCGTTCATGTTGAGTCGAATTTGGATTTTACATTAAAGTCGCGTTTCATTTCGATATCACATTCCTTCTTGAAGGCCGTCACAAGTGTAATGATCATTTGCCGTTGCAATTACTTTTGTGTTAGCGTCGATCTTGGAATTATCGAGTGATCGTCTGCCATTGCTCTCTCTCTTTGGAAGAACTCTTTTCTGGTGGCATTCTTATTTGTTTCGTTGGGTGTCTTTTTCTTCTCTTTTTCTTTTCTTCTTGGAAATCCAATCCCAAATCCAGATTTTTCATAACCAATATGATTAATCAGGGCCAGGGGCTGGATTTCTAGGGTTTCGTGACATTCCCTAATTCTTGCCCCCTGCTGTTTCCCTTCGTCTTTCTTTTTTTGCACAAATTGTTGTTTGTGATTGGAGATTGATAAATGAAATGGGAAGGGTGATTGGAGGAGAAGTGAAATCGAATTCTTCGTTGCATTCGCTGCGATTGAATTTCTTCGGATGCCCATTTCGATTTAGGTGGGGCATAACTTCGTTTTCCATCGCCTGTGAAGCTTTCTCTGAACATCACGTTCTGTAATCCGGAATCGAAATTGTACAGCTTGATTTGGATTTTCTCTCTTTTTATTTTTTCCCCTTTTTTATTGTAAATCTTTGTTGAGATGAGTTTTGGAAGCAGTGAATTCCGGATTGAGGTGTGGAAAACAAAATGTAAAGCGCAGGCTGCAGAGCCTGAAATCGCAAAAATATCCCCAGACGGGAGGTATCTTCAGGTCAAGTTCTATTCTTTCATATTTAGATTAAAAATATTTGGTTTTTGCGATCCACGCGTTGTTTTTTGTAGAATATGGTGGTTCTGGTTTTACAAAAGCTGATAATTCTGATTGATTTGCTTATTTGTTTTCCGAAGGCATGGGATTAGATTCTGTAAAAGGTTTATAGTAATGTTTTTAGCTTAGTTCATTGTCACGTGGTTAGTATCTGGTTCCACATTTAAGTTAAGAAAGAACAATTTACAATTCTGCAGGCTTGTTAAAGGAAGCCTAAAGGAAATAGATTATATGTTTGTTTTATCTCAAGAACCCTTGTAGTTGACAGTTAACCATCAGTGACGGTTTGGCCTAATAGATCTGGAAATTCTTGCCACTTTTGAATATAACTTTTGCGAATACTATAATCTACTTAAGTGGTGTGCTGACGAATCGTGAGCATGGAAGTTCACCATTTATTGTTATGTCACCTTGTCGACGAAATTTTAAACTGTCCATTTATGTGATGCTTGTACTTTATGTTTATATTTGGATACTGCATGCTTTCTATAATTATACCAAATAAACAAAAAAAGTTCGAAAACATGTTAGAAGAATGCTTTGTTGAATGTAAAAGACAGGTGAATAATGTTTCAGAAATTTGAAAGTTGAATGGCAAGTGTGGACTGTATTATTATCCTTCAGTTTCGAAGTGGTTTTATCTTCCGCAATTTTTCTATCCTTTTGCATAACCCCTTTATTATCCTTTTTTCTTTTTTTTTTTTTCATTCAGTACGATGAAGTTCTGGGGAGAGGTGCATTCAAGATTGTGTATGCTTCCTGGACTTATCTTCTGTCTCACTTCTTGAAATTCATTTCTTTACAATGCAGTACTCATAGTTTGAGTGTTTTTAGCAGATATTGAACTTTTTATCTTCCTGTCAAAATTTACTTGAGCTTATTCTTGTTGTTAGTTACAAGGGCTTTGATGAAATTGATGGGATAGAAATTGCTTGGAGCCAAGTAAGAATTGAGGATGTACTTCAGTCACCTGAACATCTGGAGAGGGTATATTCTGAGGTTCATCTTTTAAGGTCACTTAATCATGAAAACATCATTCGTTCATATGCCTCCTGGGTGGATGACGAGAATAGAACTATAAACATGATTACTGAGCTTTTCACTTCTGGCAGCTTGAGGGAGTGAGTAATCATATATTTCATGGTGGTTGTTTTTTGCAATATTGCACCTTTTTTTTTATTTATTTCATGTACTGATTCCGTTTTCTTCTCATATAGGTATAGGAGAAAACACAAATATGTTGATATTAAAGCCATTAAGAACTGGGCGAGACAGATCCTTCAAGGTTTAGACTATATGCACAGTCATAATCCTCGCATCATTCACCGAGATTTGAAATGTGATAATATCTTTGTGAATGGAAATTATGGAGAGGTTAAAATTGGCGATCTTGGATTGGCGACAATAATGCAACGACCTATTGCCAGAAGTGTAATTGGTAATTGTGATGCTTGAAACAAATGTCTGACACATTGAATCCTTTTGTGTTGAGTAATGTTTTCCCTTGCAGGTACACCGGAGTTCATGGCTCCAGAGCTTTATGACGAGGAATACAATGAGCTGGTGGATATTTATTCTTTTGGAATGTGTATATTAGAAATGGTTACCTGTGAATACCCATACAGTGAGTGCAGAAATCAAGCCCAGATCTACAAGAAGGTGACATCTGTGAGTATTGCCCACTCTTTAGACTCTCTAGTGTGTCAGCCAGTGGCTACCCTGTGATTTGCCAATATGATCTTCCCTTTCAAAGTTGATTTACTGTTTAATATAATTATAGGGCATAAAACCAGCAGCTTTGGGGAAAATACAGGACCCGGAGGTAAGACGGTTCATTGAAAAATGTTTGGTTCCTGCATCCGAGAGATTAAGTGCTACTGAGCTTTTGAAAGATTCATTCCTTATGTCTGAACATCCCAAGAGTTATAACCGTGTCCATCCACAACTATCGGAATTTACATGCAACTCGATGAACTCAACAAAATCCCAGTGTTCTTTTGTGGATATAGACCCTTGTTACAAATTGCTATCAGGCAGCTCTTGTGCTGGAAGCATGGTCGAAAATTCTGTGTCAGTTCTTGAATTGCATAGAAGTAATGAGAGAAATGACTTTGCCTTGAAAGGAGAAAAGTATAATGATGATGCAATCTCTTTAACTTTGCGAATTGCTGGCCGTTCGGGTATGTAGTTCTAATATCAGAATTGTCCTTTCAAGATGCTGTTTTTCTGTAGATTTGTTTTCCACATCTAGATATTCCTACAAATGAAAGAATTTATCTATCCAGGTGGTATGCGGAATGTGCACTTTCTATATTACCTCAACTCTGATACTGCGCTGTCGATTGCTGGGGAAATGGTTCAGCACCTCGATTTGTGGAAGGATGATGTTGCATTAATAGCTGACCTAATCAATGGCTTAATATCACAATTTGTTGGCTGTTGTAGAGTATCATCTGGTAGTATGAATGGTACAGAGTTACATAGCAGCTCCGCTGCATTACAAAATGAAAATTTTGTAGCAAACGGTGTAAGCAACCACAATTCATCTGGAATCGATGGGCAAGAACATATTCAGAGAGGCAGGTATTCAGAGTTAATTGACTTGAAGGATAACGGTGCACCAATTTCAGATGCTATGCATAAGGAAAATTTACAATTTGATGACGATGGTAAGATAAGCAGCAGGCAAACAGAGAGCAAAAGTGTGAAGAATTCAGAAACTTCCTTTGCAGGTTCATGGACAACGGCATCAAGTGAAATGAACTTGAGCTTCTGTTCTCTCTCTCCGGATAAAGAGAATGAAGTGATTGATGATCTTAAGGTAGAGCTTGAGGCCATTGACATGCAGTATCGCCAGTCTTGCCATGAACTTTTGGAGATGAGGGAGGCAGCAATTCTGAATGCCAAGAAGAAGTGGATCATGAAGAAAATGTCTGTCCTTTAACGACCTTGGAAATTTTTATCATCATTTATCTGTTTGAAATGTTTTGTTGAGTTCCCTGCCTCCTTCCGGGGCTGTAAGGGGAAATTCTGTTCTATTCGTGCCGCACCGCTCCTCTTTTAAAATGCAGAGACATACGATCAGGACAAGCTTCTTTACGCATTTCTTGATTTAATGAACATGGATTTTGGCGTTTTTATTTACCCCCCGTGTCAAATGGTAAAGGAAAAAGATGAGGAAAAGAGATTGGTTTATTTGAACTTGTATCGTATTTTTATTTATTTCTTTCTTTTTTTTTCGTGAATGTGCTGTGAACTTCCTTTGTATATTTGTAGTGAGCTTTTGTACACGGTTTTAAGAATTCAGGCTGCTACTAAAATTGCCAATTCTGAAATCAACACATTTGAGTGAAGAAGTCCTCATTTCATTTATGGATGGTGTGAATATAACATTTTAGTTTTCAAGAAAACAAATACTCCAAGAAACAGCACAATGTGCCTATGAAAGAGAAAAATGTACTGGATAAAAGCCACAGATGATTTGGAGCTTAAAAGAGGGTATAATTCATGACAATTCATGTTTTGCAAACATACAGCCAAAAAAGGCTTTGAATAGTTCACAATTTTACTGATAATTGCCACTACATATGATCGCTAAGCTCCTTTGCTATTAATTAGCAGGGGCAAAATGTAACAGCACAGAGTTCTTATCCACTTTACAGAAGTCGATGTGTCAACAAATAGCAACAAACCCAAGGAATAAAACATTTGTGATATGAGCTATCCACCAAGGAACCATTCCAGAGTAAGAATATTGTTACATAAATATTTTGTAGTGAAAAAGACAGACTATAAGGATATCCATAATCTAATCAGTTATAGGCACTGTTTGGCAAAACAGCTAAATGGAATTAACTTATTCAAGGCAATTTGAAATAAATTAGCTTATTTAGAAAGACAAAATAACTTAAAATAGTGTTCAATAAGCTATTTCTGAAACCGTTGCAAATAGCAGCATTTTGGATTTTAGCTTATTCTAGGCTAAAAGTTGGTCTTGAAATTGTCAAACAGCTAATTTTAACTAATTATTACTCACATAATCAGTTAACAGCTAACAGCTAATTTCCAAACAGGGCCTAATAATTGTAATTTCAGTTATATTCCATAATTTTATATCAGTTCATCTTAGTATAATTTTTTTAAGTAATAAACCTCAAAAAAATAATTTTAAACTTTTAACATAATTTCCTTGTTGGATATTATTAAAAATCCAGATTTTAAAATTTAAATTTTTGATCTTAAAATAAAATGTAAAATGTAAATTATAAATTTATATGTATATACATATTTTTTCTGCGGAACAGGCTAGAAAATAAATTTATATATTTACACACATATAGATATATAATAATAACAAAAAATAAAATAAGATAAAAAGAATTATGCAGCCTTAGTAGAAGTTGCCGCACCCGCACGCCTCGGCCATTTTTTTTCCAAAAAAAATGCTGCTATTCTGAGCTTTTTTAAAAATTGGCGGATTGGAAACAATCAGCTTTTCTAATCAGCAATTTTATAGGTCACTGATGCATACATGTAAAATTAAATAAGATAAAATTAATTAGTTTGTTCTTTGAAAAGGATATTTGTAGTATAAAAGTATGACACGAGTTCAGCTTTCTAAACTGCTCTACTGAACCATCCAAAATTGAAAATATCTGAATTTTTTTTATCGAAACACACACACAGAGTCGGATTTTGATACCAAAAAATGACACAGATTCTAACATTCAAGATTCTTGCACCACTGCATGTTTCTGTGCTGATAAGTGATAGTAACGCATAGTACTACTGTACAATTAAATCACTCTCACATGGCATATGGGCGTACGATACGCAGCTATGAGCTCCCCACTGCCATTTTGTCCACACCCATAGACAGTATTTATAATTTACAATTAATAATATAATATTAATTATAATACTGTATAGAGTCCTGTTGTACCACATGTCTCCATCATTCTTCAATACCCATTTACTTTTCCTTCCAAACCAAACCAACACCCCGGCCCTAATTAATTGATTATTTAATTCCATACCACATTCTACAGTACATATCATCACCTCCCAACTCCCAACTCCCAAATTTCTAGCTTCATCCTCCATTCCTTGCTGGCAAAATAACATCAATGGACTATTATCCCTCAGATCAAATCACTGACCCCCTCAGTAAGACAGTAATCCAACTTCTCATTTCATTACATATATCATATACTATAATCAATCCTATATGCAGTAGTATGTTGTACTACTAATAACTTGCTTTCATCAAATTCTGATTTTAATTTCATTTGCTGATCATTAAGAAGAATTATTGTTTCATATATCAATTCAATTTGCATTTTGCAGTATCAAAAGTAGTACCTCATCAGGAGACAAGGTCAGGATTCGCATCCACTTCCTCCACCGTATCCGATGAGGTCAACGCCGCCGCCGGCGAGAACTCGCCAATCAGGGAAGTGGCCCTCACGGTGCCGACGACCGACGACCCGTCGCTGCCCGTGCTCACCTTCAGAATGTGGTTCCTGGGCACGCTGTCCTGCGTCCTCCTGTCGTTCCTGAACCAGTTCTTCTGGTACCGCACGGAGCCCCTCTCCATCACCGCCATCTCCGCCCAGATTGCCGTCGTCCCCCTCGGCCAGCTCATGGCCGCCAGACTCACCTCCCGCGTCTTCTTCAAGGGCACCCGATGGGAGTTCACCCTCAATCCAGGTCCCTTCAATGTCAAGGAGCACGTCCTCATTACAATCTTCGCCAATTCTGGGGCCGGCACCGTCTACGCCATCCATGTCGTCACTGCTGTCAAGGTCTTCTACAGACAGCACATCACCTTCTTCGTCTCCCTCATTGTCGTTATTACAACACAGGTATTAGTTATACACACTTTGTATGTAGAAGGATCTGAATGGTGATATTGATTACCTAATTCTCAACATGTTTCTGGATTAGGGTTTTTTAATTTAATTTAATTTAATAAAAATGGTGAATATTCTTGGTTGAATGGTAGGTGCTTGGGTTTGGATGGGCTGGGATATTCAGAAGGTATTTGGTGGAGCCAGCAGCCATGTGGTGGCCTGCCAACTTAGTCCAGGTCTCACTGTTCAGGCAAGTTTTTTGTTTTAAATTTCTGCATACAAGAATCTCTGTCTGCATATAAACCTTGACAAGTCAGATCAAAGCTTATTTCTGGATGCAAGAATCTACAAATTTCTTAACTAATTAACGTAGGCTGTAGGCATCATCAACAAAAAGATAAACAAATGAAAGACGGACATGATGTAAGAGAGGCATGATATTTTGTGTGTATGGCCCCATATCAATTATAAAAGGCTCTTAGCCCCTCCCCCTGCAGGGATATTATATTATTATAAAATGAAGTTTAATTATTAGTATCTCAAGTTTTTTGTCGACGTAGAGTTGCATAGAGACAAGCAAACTCGACTTCAAATCATTTGTATCTTGCACGCAATATCTAGCTGGCAATTAGCCAAATTGAATATATACAACAACAATTAATTGCAATTTTGTTCCGGTAAGGTAGGCCATTCAATACTTTTTGGTCTGGTATTTTTATTTTCACATGCAACTTAAATATAAAATTGATAGTTATGGTCAAATTTTGAGACCTTGCAGATTCCAGTTTCTACATCATTCTAAAATTTTGCACTCAAACTCCTAGAAATATAGATGCATGCTATTCCCCAAATATTGAAAATTCTAGCTAAAACAAGAAGGTTAAACTTTTTTTTTTTTAATGTGTGTGTGTATGTGTGTTTTAAGAATCAAGATCAAATTAAATGCATACTATCTAGTTAAAATATAATAATACTACAAAAAGAGAGTAAAAAGTTACTCCTTCATCAGTGTAATATCTTACACTTGTTAGTAGTTAATATATCAAAATATATATGCACAAGTAAACATTATACTGAAATATAGTAGGTGTTAATAAGATCATATTTTTTGAGGATAGCAATAAGACCATTTTTTTTTTATGTAACTACAATAAAATTGAATTAATTTTTTTTTTTGGTAAATATTGACATATATGTGTCGGCAAAGTGTGTGGGAGCCCAATCCACACAAATTACACAGGGGGATAAAGGGGAGGGATAGAGGCCGGGTGAGAATCGAACCCCCAACTTATGGTTGGAAGGTAGGAGAGATGACCACTGGAGTCAAGTCTCATTCCCATAAAATTGAATTAAATTAAAAATGAACCATATTTAAAAAAAATTATAAAGATGTTACCAAAAAAAAAATTATAAAGAGACTTTTAGACGGAAAGGAGGAGTCATAAATAATAGTTAAAAGTAATATGGAATGATAAATTAAAACTAAGGTTAAATACGATTAGTCTAACATAATTTTGTTTTACTATGTTTCCTGATTAAATAGAAAATTCTTACTGTATATAGTAGTAGTAATAAATGGTGGTGTGATGGTAACAGGGCCCTTCACGAGAAGGAAGAGCGACCGAGGGGCGGTGTAACGCGAACCCAGTTCTTCATCATCGCCTTCATATGTAGCTTCTCCTACTACATCTTCCCCGGCTACTTGTTCCAAATGCTCACTTCCCTCTCCTGGATCTGCTGGATCTTCCCCAAATCAATCCTCGCACAGCAGCTGGGCTCCGGCCTTCGTGGCCTCGGCATTGGAGCTGTTGGCCTCGATTGGTCCACCATTTCATCCTACCTCGGCAGCCCTCTGGCCAGCCCCTGGTTCGCCACTGCCAACGTCGCCGTCGGATTCTTCTTTGTTATGTACGTCGTCACGCCGCTTAGCTATTGGTTCGACTTCTACAATGCAAAAACTTTCCCAATATTCTCGGATGAACTCTTCACCTCGTCGGGACAGATATACAACATCTCCAGCATAATTGACTCTCACTTCCACCTCGATACGAAGGCTTACGAGCGCGAAGGACCCCTTCATCTCAGCACGTTTTTCGCCATGACTTATGGCGTTGGGTTCGCCTCGCTCACTGCCACGGTCATGCATGTGCTCCTGTTTCATGGAAGGTAAGTACTACTATCAATTTTATTTATTTGAAGGATCGGAGTCCAGTGAATTAATTAGTAGGTAGAATATAATGTGTAAAACAGGGAAATATGGGAGCTGAGCAGATCGAGCTTTAGCGAGAAGAGAATGGACATACACACGAAGCTAATGAGCAAGTACAGACAAGTTCCTGAGTGGTGGTTTTGGTGCATCCTGGCAGCAAACATTGTGCTCACTGTGTTCGCCTGCGAGTACTACAAGGAGCAGCTCCAGCTCCCCTGGTGGGGCGTCATACTAGCCTGTGTCATCGCCATTTTTTTCACGCTGCCTATAGGGATTATTACCGCGATTACAAACCAGGTGATTGGTGATATAATCCGTGTGCAAATATTTCTAGCTTGTTTTTTTAGAAAGACGGAACTTTTGGCTCAAATTCTTTGCTTGCTATAGACACCGGGCTTGAACATCATCACGGAGTACATCATTGGGTACATCTATCCGGGATACCCTGTCGCCAACATGTGCTTCAAGGTTTACGGCTACATAAGCATGACTCAGGCCATCACATTCCTTCAGGACTTCAAGCTCGGACACTACATGAAAATCCCTCCACGGACAATGTTTATGGCGCAGGCATGCCTTTATTAATAATCTTGATCTCGCTGTCTACATGTTGTGTATATATACACATCCTAAAAGCTGAAATGGACTATGACACTCACATTCATCAATTCATTCCCAGGTTGTGGGGACTCTAATAGCCGGTTTTGTCTACTTAGGGACAGCATGGTGGCTAATGGAAAGCATCCCCGACATATGCGAGTCGTACTCTGACGTGTGGACTTGTCCTGGGGATCATGTCTTCTATGACGCCTCAGTTATATGGGGCCTGATCGGACCGAGGAAGATTTTTGGAGACCAGGGGACGTATGCAATGGTGAACTGGTTCTTTGTTGGCGGAGCTGTGGCTCCCATCTTAGTGTGGCTGGCCACAAGGGCATTCCCCCGCCAAGAATGGATAAGGCTCATCAACATGCCGGTGTTGATTGGTGCGTGTGGCAATATGCCCCCAGCAACCGCGGTCAACTACACGACATGGATCATTGTCGGATTCCTGTCGGGGTACGTGGTGTTCAAGTATAGGCCGGACTTGTGGCAGCGCCACAACTATGTGCTGTCGGGAGCGCTGGATGCGGGGCTGGCATTCATGGGAGTGCTGTTGTACCTATGCCTGGGGTTGGAGAACGTCGGCATAGATTGGTGGGGAAATGATCTTGATGGGTGTGACTATGCTTCTTGCCCCACGGCCAAGGGAATTGTGTTCCAAGGTTGCCCTGTGGTGTCCTGATCAGTTACCTTGTGACTTGTGACAGCCAGCACATCGATGGGGACAGGATTCTTTTCTGTAATCTGCATTATTATTATGCATGATGATTATGTAAGGAAGATCAACGCACGGCACGCGGTGGTGTTGTGCTTGGTTCTCTCAATTGTTTGCAAATTGCAAACCACGATACATTGTATTATTATTTTTATTACACATACACACGAAAGACACTGCCACACTGGATGTAGAATCCAAATTAGCCCTGTCATGTGAACATGATAAGCATAAAAGCAAATTTTCTATCCAGCGGTTATATTGAATTATCACGCCATATCTTCATTTTTTTTATTTTTTTATTTTTTTCAGTTGCTCTGTTAGAGTCAGCTCAGCATTGAGCATTGAACATTTTATAATTCAATCTTGCCCTGCTTTAACTGCGCTATGTGAAGAAATTGTTTGGAGAGATGAATGTGGGTTGACTCCAAATAATTGTGTTGTTTTTAGCTCAGTTTGGATTTATAGAAATTGGATCCAAATGGGTTGGGTTGACTTGTAATTGGGCCTTAAATTCGGCTCAAACCTGACATTGGAGGATGGAGACTTTTTACACTATAATTGGGCCCCCAACTCGCCCCAAACCTGACATGGAAGGACGGAGAGTCTTTTTTTGGATCCAAGTGGGTTAACGTATAAATGGGCCTTCAATTCGGCCCAAACCTTACATCGGAGGACGGAGAGTCTTTGTACAGTGAAGTATTTATCCCTTTTTCTTCCCTCCCCTATTTTTTCCACTTCAAAAACCTCCACTGAACCCATCAACCAGATCGCCATGGTTATTCAGAGCTCCAACAAATCCCAAAGTTGTTGACGAATTGATTGTATGCGAAGATAGTTGAAGGGGACAAAACACGGAATGGAAGGGCAATCTTCTGATGCGAATGAGGATTCAATTTCAGCGATAAAGGAGACGCGGCAACAACTTGAATCCCGCATAGATACCCTCCACACGACGCAGCTTGAACTCATTGCTTCCCTCCAGAACCTCGTTCCAGACCTTGTTTCCTCTCTCGACCTCTCTCTCAAAGCCATTTATGGTATTAACGGCAAACCCTTTTCTCCCCTTGCTGAAATCCTTCCATCCAACCCCAATTTAGGTAAAGCCAATGTCCATAAATTGTCATTGGCGAATCCCAAAATCCCTGCTGCCGCTTCTCTTTCGAAGCCTTCTCCCCGGGAAAACGAGAGGGCTTTGATTGAGGAGAGCGGCGGGCCGCTTTCGGTTGTTAGGTCGATGGTGGCTGTTTGTTTGCTAGAGAGGGTGCCGTTCAATCCAATCGATTCGTCCACGGTTTTGAGGAAGTTGGAGAATGATTCGTCGGCTATGGTAGCTGAGAAGGCCGCGCTGAGGGAATTAGGAGGGGAAACTGGGGCTATTCTTGCAGTGGAGATGGCATTGAGGGCGATGGGTGAGGATCACGGTGGGGTGGAGTTGGAGGAGTTTGTGGTCAGTGGGAAGTCAAGAGTAATGGTTATGAACATTGATAGGACTAGGCTTTTGAAAGAGTTGCCTGAAACTAAGCAGTTGAATGAGGGGAACTCCAATGATGGGAATAGGATTAGTGAAGTGGGAAGGAGTGGGGAAAGTTTTGGGGGAGGGGCGTTTGGTGTTGGGAGGGGGATGCCCCCAGAGATGTGGATGGGGGGCCCGATGATGCCTGGTCCTAGAGGTATGGGACCGAGAGGAATGGGGATGATCGGTGTCCCGAGAGGTGTCGGGGTGCCGCCTCCAATGCACAGGCAGTCTCCCACAGCCGCCAGTGGGCTTCAAGGTGGAGGGGCAAATGTTCTTACACTGAAGCCTAGGACAGAGGAGGATGATATGAAGGATCTTGAGGCCTTGTTGAATAAGAAGAGCTTTAAGGAGATGCAGAAGTCAAAGACGGGCGAGGAGCTTTTGGACCTTATCCACCGTCCTACTGCTAAAGAAACTGCTGTGGCTGCTAAAGTATGCGTTTGTTCAAAGCATGTGTTTGTTTTTTTTCTTTAAATTTCATTGTATTGTTGTTTCTCTGTATTTATTTTAATACCCTAGCAATGCTAGATTTGATTTAAGCAATTAGAACTGATATAGGTTTCTTTTTTTGTCTACTCCTTTTTACATTAGCCAGAGCCTACTATGGGATAAGACTTTTCTTCGAAATGCTTCAGACTTGATTATACTTTTGATATTCTTGATACTAATGCATACCTTTGTATCAGTTTAAAAGTAAAGGAGGTTCTCAAGTGAAAGAATACTGCACAGCATTAACAAAAGAAGATTGCCGACGCCAGAATGGTTCCTTCATTGCTTGTGAAAAGGTAAGTGTAAGGGCAGATTCCATGTCATGAGTTTTAGTGACTTTGATAAGGTAGTTTCAATTTTATTATGGTGACGAGGTCAAGGCATACACTTCCTCTAATCATAGTTAATAAGGCGCGGGTCCTCTGGACCACCAGGATGCCATGGCAACAACTTGTCGACCTCTACGTGAAAATTGTATATAATATTATACATCCCTATAGTATCTCAAGCATCAATTCACGATCTCAAATGAACCAAAGTCTAGAACATGTTCAAGCAAACCAAAAATCATAAAACAAACTTAATATCCCTATAAGTAGAGCAGTTATCCAAGTGAACATGAACTCTTCTTTCTTAAATTGGATGCAATGGTGACCCACAGGCTGCATGAAGAACATAGGTCAACTGATAGTGCAGATTTCAGCGTTGAGTGGGCAAACAGGAGTGTAGAAATGGGGTTGAGGTATTGGGTTGGGATAGGTTGTGGTAACATGGCACCTGCAGTGCTCTTGTAGCATCAGCAGGATTCTTTGGAAAGGCTTGGTGGGACCAAATTCACAACTCCCTTAAAAATGTCGAGTTAAGGCATCTTGGCAGTCCCCCAAGACCTACAGGACACCATTGCATCACCTAGGCAATACCTTATAAACTATGCTTCTTATGATTATTGAAATTACTTGTTTCTTTTCTAATGTATGTTGTTTTTGCTACAAAGATGATGGAAGCTCCTGTTGAATTCTATCTTAGTAAGTTCATGTTTCACTTTATTTAGGTTCATTTTCGACGTATTATTGCTGTGCATACTGATGTTAATCTGGGGGATTGTTCATTTCTTGATACCTGTCGTCACATGAAGGTGAACATTTCATATACTTTATTTCCTATTGAGTTTCATTTGCCATGTTTGGAAATTGAAAAAATATTGATGCATGTACCATGGCAGACATGCAAGTATGTTCACTATGAGCTTGACTCAACTCCTGATGCATCATCTATGATGATGGGGCAAGGTAATTTAACCGTCCCCAGGCCATTAAAACCTCAAAGTGCTCACTATTGCTCTGAAGTAGAGCTTGGTGAGCCACAGTGGATCAACTGCGACATACGCAATTTCAGAATGGATATTTTAGGCCAATTTGGGGTCATAATGGCTGATCCTCCCTGGGATATACATATGGAATTGCCTTACGGAACTATGGCTGATGATGAAATGCGGACGCTTAATGTGCCTGCATTACAGACTGATGGTCTGATATTTCTTTGGGTCACTGGACGTGCAATGGAGCTTGGGCGTGAATGGTATGGCTCTTCTTTATTTCTTTTATATATTCTGGATGGTTTCCAATACTTTTTATCTTGGTGGAGGTTTTGTATTTTTGAACTGAACTGCCTAAATGACTCAATTCATTACGGTCACCATTCATAATTGCTACAAGTGTCTTCTACAATGGAAAATTGAGAACACAGAACAATTGCATGTAAAATATTGATTGGATTATGGATATGTTTACTTATTACTTGGTACATTATTAATCTGTAATGTGACCGGGGGAACCTTTAGCTTGCAAAATGAAAACTGTGATATTTAAATCTTAAAGATCTCGTAGAGTAGAATTGATTAGACTGCTATCCTCTTCTGCCGGAAATGAAAGTTCAATCTGGTTTGTTTTTATTTGTACAGTTTGGAACTTTGGGGTTACAAGCGAGTAGAAGAGATAATCTGGGTGAAGACCAATCAACTTCAGCGAATCATAAGAACAGGTCGCACAGGCCATTGGCTTAACCACAGCAAGGAACACTGCCTTGTTGGTGTAAAGGGCAACCCTGAAGTAAATAGAAATATTGATACTGATGTCATTGTTGCTGAAGTTCGCGAAACAAGTCGTAAGCCAGATGAGGTTAGTTATCACAAATTCACCATAAATATGTTATTTTCTGCTATAAAAGGTATGTCTATTCTTAATATAAATGAATCAAAGAATACTTCCTGAATCTGACATTCCATTTCACAAATTTTCGCTCTACATAAAAGAAAAACCCTACATATATGCCTGTATCCACTAAATATTACTGATAGTTAAGGCTGCTAGTCAGTTTCTTAACTACAAATTTCTTTTTTTCGAACTGTAACATCTGCGAAAAGATTGGGTGTGTTTACACATATATGTTGTACAAATGCCATATTGCAGATGTAAATAGCAGTTATTTAGAATTTTTCTAATCTACTACTATAGTATACTAAAATGTACGGAATGAATGAGTAGAAAATATATTTATTTTATGAGACAACAGTGTAAAAATCCCCAAGAATGTAGAAAATAAATAAAATGAAGAGAAAATGCTTAGAAGTATTTGCTAACATTGCCTTAACTCCAACCACTTTAGAGGGCATTTAAACAATGTATCATGTAGAAAAATGGGTTGGACTCTTTTAGCATTTTACAAAGAATCCGAAGGTAATTGCTTATTTTCATATCTGAGAGAACAAAACAGTTTTTGACTGAATTTATTTATTCCACTTTTCTGAATACAATGGACTTCTCCGACACTCACACCTGCTAGTTGCTTGCTGTATCTTATAGATGTATCCCATGCTGGAGAGAATAAGTCCAAGGACAAGAAAACTGGAGTTGTTTGCGAGGATGCACAATGTACAGGCTGGGTATGTTCTTTTAGTTACTGTTCAGCTAGGCACTTCTCATGGAATTTTCCTTTTTTATTTTTATTTTTATTTTTTTAACTTTCGGTTATTAAAAGTAGCTAGAGCGCAGTTATGGTTTAGATTTGGGACAATATAGCTGCTGTTCCCTTTGGATACAAAGTGTTGCAGTAACTTACTAATATCAATGAGTACTATTGTATGCAAAAACTTGAGAAATGTCTAGACGGATTATTATGGCGAGGTGGTAATTACTAATTAGAGAATTATTTTATTGAGCATATTGATGCTTACTAACCTTTGTAGAAACATGTTATGTTGCATTTGATTTGAATCATATAGCAAAACGAACTCTGTCACCAATGTATTTCAAAATATTTCTTAGTGAACTAACTGCAGAATGGTTCGGTCCTACTTTAGAAAACATATGAAATTTTGGATAGAGTGAAGGTGGTGAATAGATGAGGAAAATGACTTATGTTTCTATAGTTTTCATAAAATTGCATTCAAGAGAGATTTGTCCCCAGGCATACTTGTTTGGTGTTCTGCCTACCAGAATCAGACCTTTTTTTGTTTGAAGTGGGCCAAGCTCAAAGGAAACTAGTTTCTGTTGCCCACACACCTCTCCTGGAACCTGTAGCCTATAAATCACCTGGGAAATGGATTGCAGCTTATTAGGTTTTGTATAAATATAGTTTACCCAACAATTTCTGGTCTCTTGTGGTACTACCAATTTGCTCTTATTTACTTTCCCTTGAAAACATATCTTTCTGAATGTATCAATCTTGGTGATCAGGTGGTTATCACTGGGTAATCAGTTGCAAGGCGTACGGTTAGTGGATGAAGGGTTGCGTGCTAGATTCAAGGCAGCCTACCCAGACGTTGAGGTTCAGCCAACATCACCACCCAGGACAACTCCTATGGAAGTCGACCGCCCAGCTCCTCCACCAAGGAATCCATTTGGTGAAGGTGAAACAAAGTCATCCGGAAGCCAATTTACAGACCCCTCAGGATCAGTACCACCTTACCCGTTAGAAGCCAAAGGGGTGAGTGCGGGTGGGGATATGGCAAGCTAAGTCTGCCTTCTACGCTATTTAATTTGTATTGTTGTATCCAGTTATACATGTCTAGCTGAATATTAAGCAACATAGTGCCTTCTTCTACGCTATTTCATTTTAGTATGTGGCTACCAGCTAGTCGATTGGGCTGAAGATATTGATTTATTGATGTAGTCTCTTTTGTGTGTTTTTCAATGTTATTTGCTCACAAACTCTTGTACATTATTAGCCACCAGAATTAGCAATGGGTGCTCAGGATCAATCAGTTAATTTTTATTTTTTTTTTTTTCATTCAACTGAGCTCCATGAAAATTTTACCATGTAACCCTTGGTTGTGGGCTTATATAGCCTTTAAGGCAGCTTAATGAAAAGGCATTGAATCATAGTACAAAATTTGTTTGTTGTCAACATTAAATTAAGAAATAAGTGTAGGCTGGCATGCAGGGCAGCAGCGCAGATTGTTGATTGTTGTTGTCAGAGCTTAAGAGCAGCTTTTGCCATTGCGAGCACTCCCTCATATGTGTGATTTCCACCAATAAATCCACTCATATGCACAAAAACGCCACCAGGAATTCCTGACTCCTTAGATAGCTCCTCATCTCTCAGGCCACGCCACTGAGCAGGAAGTGCCTTCCGACTCTCAAATCTATCCGGTGCTATTGCCACTGCTTGAACTCGCCACCTTTTGCTTCGTTCATCCTATACCATTTCCAGGACGAGAATAAAATCTGTTAATTTTCCCGGGAACAATATAAAAATATACTCCATATAGAAGAGTATGATAATCCAATAGTAAGATGACTCAAAATTTGGGATTAACATAATAACTACTCCTACGATGCTAAAACCCAAAGACCTACCTGATAAATTACATATTTAATAGGAGGGTCAATCTTCATCTCTTCTTCAAGCTCGAACAAGTGAAGTTTCCACTGCAGAGACAAAAACAAGATGGTCTTCTTAAAAGTTGAGACTGTAAACTGTCATGACGTTCTACTGAGTAATTGGATTTACTCCATTCGGGAACCAGGTATATCTGTAGCAAGAGTGCCATAAAATGCTCACCGGGCAATATCTATCCAAGACGATAATTTCTCCACTAAGATCAACATCTAGCCTAGCCTCAAGACATTTCATCACAACCGATCTAGCTGGTAGCCATGATCTCGCATGATAGTGAACACTCTGTACATAGATAAAAGGTGGCCACAACTTTCAACAAATGAAAAGAATGAATCAAACTTGAAACATGGGTAATTTTCTCTCTTCTGTAAAATAACAATCAGAACAGATAAAAGACATCAGGGTTAAGCAACTTAGTAAGGAACCAACTACCTTTTGATTGCAGCTGTTCTGGAAGAAACCGGTGTTTGAAAGGAAGCTTACAAAATGCAGAAATAATAGAAGAAACTAATTAGAAGTACCTTAGAAACTTACATCCAAAAACTCATTGCCAGCCAGATCCATTGCACATCTGAAAGCTTCATTTTCCTTCTCTGCTGATTGATCAGGTTCGATCCAATCCAAGTTTAGTTTACCAACCCGTGAAGATAAGTGTGTGTTGTTTACATATCTTGGAGGCTTGTCTGTATCATACTGATTGATTCCATTGTCTGTGGCATCAATTGCCTGTTGTCACAAGAAATAAATATTGATTAATCCAACAATAGAATCCAAACTGTTGAAGAATTTAACACAATGATGCTGGTCGGAAATTGTTCGCCTTCAAAAGGAGAGTGCGTTTGGAGGTTAAAAAAAAGGTGCATTTGATAAATTGCATACAAGAAGACGATTATGGTTAGAAACCAGAATTTTAAAAATTGCTAAAAATCCATTTGAAGCAGCAGGCTCAATCAATTGCACTGAAAGGAATTATGACCTTTAAGGATAAAGGAAATAGATACTTTTCCATCAAAGGTGCACTGCATAGTGCAGTTGATTTCAATATAATAACTTCCTAGGGGGAAACGTTAATAGGCCATTCACAGGCAAGAAGTCTAGATGTAGGGTGTAGGATTTCTGATAACTATCGTGAGGATCCCAAATATGGAAAGTAAATGCCTCTATAACCATACATAGCACCAGAAATTCAGATACAGGGGGAGACCCAGGGAAAAGAAGAAGAAGAAGAAGTACCTCCATAAAACTCTTATAAACAGCCAGGAATAATCGGTGCACGTCCGGGTGATCTTTGTCAGCTTGAATTTCCTTAGCTATTACCTCTTTGCCAAAATGCTACCCAAAAGAAAGAACACATCATGATTATTTTCTCTAAAAGAACAATAAGATGATAAATTCACATTTCAACTGTTCAATGTATTTATCTGAACGACTAAAGGGAATTATACCCTAAGCAACAACAAAAAATGCATACGAATAAAATAAATAAAAGACTTTCATAGTGCATAATAGTATAATCTACATTACCTTGTACACAAGGCCCGCACTACTGAGCTTAGTATTAAACCCGTAACCAAAAACCTCTTCAAAACCCTTCTGGTGATGATCGTAACGGTCTCTGGAGTGGTCGTAAACCCCGCCAACATCCAGCACCGCATCAGCCGATTCCAGCACCTAATACAAGTTCAACACGCATTTCATCGAACATAATGCCTACATAGACAAAACGCCAAAACAATCGACAGAGGCTAAGTAAAGTGAAGAGAAGGGGATGAGAGTAGGACCTGGGGATCGCGGGTGCGGACGATTTGAGCATTGGAGAACTTATCCGTTAGGCGAATGATGAAGCAGCCAAGAGCTTCGTCGCAGTGGAAACTGCCATTGTGAGTGGCGACCCGCTTAACTGCTGTGGCGGAGGACATGAAGGCGAGAGTAAAGCGGCGGGGAGTAACGGGGCTAGATATGAAGGCGGAGGAGGAGGAGGACACGCGGTGGGCGGTGAGAATTGCTCCTGAAAATGCTTTCAACATTTCTTGAACGTATGTTTAGCGCGCTACTCGAAAACTCTACAGTGTACTCTCTGGTATTGTTTTCCAAACATGTTGGTAGAAATGTTAATGTCAGTGACTAACGCTTAGTTATATTTTGTTGAAAGATGCATTAAGATTGTTAAAAATTGTATACACAATTTGTAAGTTCAACTTTGTTAATGTGTCAATCAACAATGATTATCCCCGCTCTTTATCCATTCCTTTTATAATTTGTTTAGCTTGAACTATTCTATTTTTTATTTGATTAGTCATTTGATTTGAAATTTTACCCTTTTATAATTTGTATAGCTTGAAGCCTTGAACTCCCACACACCTTGCCGATAAATAAGTGTCATTTGTGTCAATGTTTATGATTACGCCAAGTTTGTGTGATACATAACCTCTCTCTAAGCCACTCGATTTTAACCTCTACTTTTTCACTTAAGAATTTGTAATTATTATTATTAAGATTATTTCGGAGCTCTTACTATAAAGTAAAAACCAGTATGTATTGTTCTAAATATCTATTCACAGAGGGGGAAGTTCGGTTTCACAAGGGCAAGGTTATCCGTTCTCAACAACACAACCATATATAAATAAAACCTATAGTATACAAATAGAACGAAGCCGGCACAGCCCCCTGGTTTGTGCCATCCTGGAGCAGCCATGACTTCGATAAAATAATTTCACATTGGGCCGCCATCTATACAAGGAGCTGAGTTCTGTCTACAGCAAGCCAACAGATTATCCTCGACCAGTGAAGTCCAATGTCATTCTTTGCAGGTTTATGGAAGAACGATTCAACAGATACCCAAAAACAGATGTAGACCCTCCCTACAATTTAAGGAGAATATATGGATGGGTGAGGAAAGATGTCATTAGAAGGCATGACAGTAAAAACAAAATAGGTATGGCAGCTTCAAGGCAACCAAATAGGTTAGGCAAGCATGTGGTCGATGTATGTGTTTTTACCTGAATCGACGATGTACTGTTAAGTTACAGTTATGAAGATGTTGAATATCACGAGCCTCGTTCTGCTTCGTCCTCTTGACGACCAGACACTACATTTAGATGTTGTTGCAACTGCAAAGAGCAGACAGAATGTGGGTGTGATGCATGATGCAGCAGAGCATCTTTTAAAATAAAAATACTGAAAAAGAATCCAGTGTTTAAGTTTCGTAAAATTAAAATACTGAAAAAGAATCTGGTGTTTAGTTTCGTGCACATCTATAAATCTTGAAAATTCAAAAAAATAAAGAAAACAAAACACTTCAATGCACTGATCTCCATCTTTTGGCAAGAAGACCCGAATTGGAAATCAACTTCTTTTTGTAAGAAAACTGTGTTATGGTGATGGGAACACAAATGGATAGACAAGGCAATGGAGTCGGAAAAAAGGTTTTTAATCAAAGGGAAGAAGAATCTTCTACAGATGAAGTTTCCAAGATTGAAAGGACAATTTTTATATTGGCCGCAGAACTACATCGTTGACTTTGTGAGACAGGAGTCAAATCTGAAGCAACTGAAATTATGCTGACGTTAGATATTTTAGAATTGGAAAATTGAACAAAGTTAGGACTCCCTTGATTCCCAGGGCTATTTTTACCCTAAACATGCAATAAACATAGCACCTCTGGCACCCAAAAATAGAAAAACTATCATGTTCAAGTTGAGCTCAACTTACTTTTAATAGTGTTTTAACAAAATTAACTGAACAAGGAAATGGAAGACCAACAGCGGAAAACTTACTTCCATGTGCTTTACTTTTTCTGCAGTTAATTCATCATTTAAGGCAACCATCCTGCAAGTGATAGACAAGATTGAGCTTTACGCTTGAACGGAAAGGTATAGAAAAGCTTAAACATGACTTGTTAAGTCAGTAACCCTAAGAAGAATTAGCAAGTTCAGTCCTGGAAGTCTTGCCTTTCTTGAAGCTCAGCAATTTTCATAAGCAGCATACGTTCCCTTTCAGAAACAGCCAACTCAGCCTGTGCATGAGGGAATGACAACATTGAAATGTAAAATTCAAGATCCCCCATCCAGTTCTGATCTATCAGTGGGATATGAACACTAAAGGCAGCAGCTTGTCAATATAAAAGCAGCCAGATATCCATTTTATAAGATTAGTATAAAGTGATGGTTTCATGGACAAGCACTGAAATCAGCACTGATATGAAATCATCACTGAGCACAAAAAAAATTCTTGAAATGATATACCAAGCTTCTTTTTAAGCATAAATGTCATTTTTCTAACTACCTACTGCACAAAAGTTTACATTTTGCAGTCCCAACTGTATAAACCTAACCAACACAAATTTTGATCAAGAATGCATGACTAGCTAAATTCTTACAATCATAAATGCACCTCTATGCATAAACAAAAGGAGGATGCAAAATTCTTACGCTGCCATTATTTTGTCCACCATGAGGAAAAGGAGGTAACTTCCCATTTGGCAGAGCTGAGAAAAAACAAGAAATATCAGTCTAGCAAATCAAGAGAATCCAATACCAATCATGTGCAGTCAGACCAATACACACCATTATCAGCTTCCCCCATTTGCAAAGTGCTCAATAAATTCATGATAAGATCCTGTAATTCATATGACAAGAGATAAGAACAAGATAAAAAAGTTTGGACCTGTTAAACTTTCTCAAGCATGTAGAATGTGCATAGTATATAAACAGACTCCATGCAATTATGAAAATGGCATACATGCTGAATTGATGTTTGATTGAAAAGATTTTGAAGTTGAGGCAAGAGAACTGATGCAGGAACGTTGGTGTTGAGAATTTCCTTGGGTGCCCCAGGCTGAAAATCAACGGTCATCACAAACAAGAGAAAAATAACTCAGCTGTCAGGTTTGCAGGGGAGAATGCGCGAAAGAAAATGGACCAGACTAAGCTTAAATATCTTGCTTTTATTCAATTATTTAAATGAACAAGCCTACAAACCAGCTGTTTAGTATCAAGCATCCAGTTTCCAACACTGGCAGACTTCATCAGTGGAAAGGCCTGCTGTTACAAGAAATAGTGAGGATAGAACCAACCAACTCCCAACATCTTCCCCAAATAGTCTTAAAAAATTGCCTCTTACCTGGGAGGGTCGCCGAGAAGATGAACCTACTTGAAAGTCCTGGTAGTACTCACATCAAAGTTAGCAACAGCTTTCAACTAAAAATCAAATACTACAAAAACAGTTATACCTTTACAAGATCCACATTTTCTGACGTTACTGAGAATCGCCCTTTTATTTGTACTAAATTAGGTTTAGGTTTGTCATCCAAAGAATCGTTAAACCCTGGACAATACAGAAATTATGTTATATATTTCCGAATTTTTATACATGCAGTGCCATATTGATTATAAGGAAATTCTATATCATAATTCACCTCCAGAAGATTTTATTGGAGCTGACAAACTGTTTGAAGAAGCTCGAGTTGGAAGGTTTAAAGGGCCACTAAAACTGGGCACTCTTCGCACTCCCCCCTGAGGCTTCTCAGTCTGTTGCTGATTTTCAATCTTATATCTGATAAATGATTTTCTCAATAAACCTCAAGGTAAAATACTTCATAATAACGTGGTGCGGGTATATGAATAGAGTCTGTGCTACCAAATGCAGAAAGGTTCATTGAGTATGGCTGTTTTTAGGGGGAAAAAATGTATATTAAAAGATTGTGGATTTGATCATTTGAATTCATAAACAAGATTAAGTTGTTATCTCTGTTAATTCAGGGAATTGGAACCATTATGAAATGTCGGGATTTTAAGTATATAATTTGTAAAAACTCAATTAAGTCAAAATATTAACTCTCAAACTTCAAAGCTCGGGCAATGTTCCATAAAGCCACTTTTCACTTAATCTACAAACAGGTACCCAAAATTATGTGATTAATTGTTCTTATTAATACTAAACGAGAAGTAATTCAACAAAGTATTTTCATTAAATTTAAAATAATTTTAGACATCATTTCATTGATTTTGAATTTGCAACTAGTGAGTCAAAACTTGCATACATTAAATTCATAACCCATTCGATTTTATCAACAAATCCTAGGTTTCATGAAACACAACATAGAAAAACGTTTTTCATTTTATAATCTAAGGGCATGTTTAGACTTTGAGTGATTAGCCTGGATAGGTTATTTTATCAAGGCTAATCACATGTTCACTTTGCATGATTAGGGCCCTTGACTAATGTGCTAATTCATGTAATAATTATTCCCATAGAACGAGGTGGGATAGATTTAATCTCTTGGGATGGGATGGATCTCTTAAAGTGAACACCCCTAAGTGAACTGGAGACAAAAGAAAGATGAGCAACCAATGAAATATAACAAACCTTTCGAAATTGCGTGCTCTTTCAGATTGTGAATGACCTAGCACAATACTAGGCATTAGTGTTCCACTTGCAGATCGAGAAGATTTTTCCATCTGAATGCTACCCTTAGCATGTATTGGATCCTTCTCTAATATTGGTGGTGGCAACTCCAACTTTGATCCATTCTTGCCGAGTCCAGCATTTCTCTGATCGCCAGACTCAAGTGTATCAGTAGTGTTTGGTTTTTCTCTGGGAAACCAAAGGTAATGAAGATCAGATGCTTTTAGCAATGTGTCAAATCATAATTAATTCAATATTGCATAGAGCATTGGAAGAATATAAAATAAAACAAAACTAAAGCATCTTTGGCAGAATATTTTTTAAAGAACCTTCAGGTGGTGTTTGGTTTTTAAAGAATCTTTGGTAAAATGCTAGAGAAACTAATTGAGGTGGTGAGATTTAGCAATTGCAGTCATTTAGATAATAGAGCAAGAAATTAATACGACTACTCATAAATCCTATCAACAAGGTGCATGTCGCTTCTTGGGAGCTTATTGTAGATAACTACAAACTTCAATCATAAATGTGCTTGCTTTTGAGAAATTCCAGGATGTGTGACAATAGGAAAGATTATTGGGGGTGCCAATCTGATAGAAACACAATTTGAATAATAGAACAGAATAAGAAAATTCTCCAAACGGGAGAACCCGCTGGCCAGCCTCAGGCTCAAATTTCTAATAAACTTCTCAATAATGCAAAAACCCTAATATCTATTTCTTAAATACTAACATAAGAAACCCTAGAACAAATAATAACTACTAATAATCCCTAATAAACTTAGGCCCATAATTGGGCTAAGCCCACTTCCTTGCTCTCTATCAATTCCACCCTCCTTCGAAACAACCTTGTCCTCAAGGTTGAAATCTGCCAGCTTCCCCTTTAACCTCTTGCATTGGTCCCATTAGATTGTCTTGCTCCCCGGCTTTCCAAAATTCTGCATGGCGAAAGTCCAATATCTCGTTCTCCTCTGCCAGCAACACTTTCAACTGCTTCAACGGGCAATCATGGCGTGGGGTGTATGGCTGCTTACAGCGGAAACATAATCCCTTTACTCGTAAATCAGCATAATCTTGTGGAGATAGGCGAGTGAAACCAGAGCGAGCTGTAGACTGCCCGGACGCTTCCGACTGTGTTGGTGTCGTGGGCGGTCGGTCAGATGGCCTAGGGACAATACCCGTGTAACCCCCTTGTAAGCCAAGGTTATCCTCAATATCTCTAGCAAGCTCCATTGCCGTTTCTAAATCCCTTGGACGGAGTAATCGCAAAGCACCTCGAATAGAATCTGCCAACCCTTTCATAAAATACCCTAGATAATGTTCCTCACTAAGTCCTGGGACTTGGCCTGCCAATTGCACAAATAGAGTAATATACTCTTCAACAGAGCCCGATTGTTTCACATCTGCCAGCCGCTCAAAGGGTCCCCCTTTAAAGCGAGTATCGAACCGAGCAACAAGTGCTTGAGAAAACTCCTCCCATGTTAGCCCCGGTTTGCGTGAACGATACCAAGTCACCCAATATAAAGCCGAATCTGCCATGGCCACCACCGCAAAGGCCACTTTCTGTCCGGCGTCTATCCCATATAACTCGAACTGCTGATTAGCTCGAGCCAACCACCCGATTGGATCAGTCCCTTCAAAATTCGGCAACTGCAGTGACAAGTGCTTCCCACTTGAGGACGCGACTGGAGCTACTAGTTCCTCTTCAGATTTGGAAGGAACATCATCGTCCTTCTTGGTGGTAAATTGTCGAATCGCACGTGTGATATCGGCAAGCGCAGCCGTGATGTCTGTCAATTGCGTATTCACCGCTGCTAGTTGTGCTTTCATCTCCGCTTGATCAAATTCTACCTTATCCAATCTCTCAGATTGTGATCGAGTCATCTTGTGAGGAAGGAATCCGGCAGGTCGGACCAATTGATAGAAACACAATTTGAATAATAGAACAGAATAAGAAAATTCTCCAAACGGGAGAACCCGCTGGCCAGCCTCAGGCTCAAATTTCTAATAAACTTCTCAATAATGCAAAAACCCTAATATCTATTTCTTAAATACTAACATAAGAAACCCTAGAACAAATAATAACTACTAATAATCCCTAATAAACTTAGGCCCATAATTGGGCTAAGCCCACTTCCTTGCTCTCTATCACAATCACTCGAGTACACCTTTTAACTTCCTTTTGTAAAGGAAATGTATCAAAATCATCAATAAGACCATAACAAATACTCCCTCTGTTTTTAAAAAATATTAACGTTTGCATAGTAAACACTATTCATTGACTAACTTTGATTCGAATTTTTAATACAGTGACATAAGATAAAACATAGTGAAGTGAGATCTTGTTAGATTCGTCTAATCACCTAGTTTTATAATATTAAAGTTTTATAATTTTTTATTTTATACAATGTTAAAAAAAATTGAATACGGAGGAAGTATCTTCTAAGACTTTTTCTTTAAAATGCTTTTATAAGGTGGAATATCTCCTTTCCAAAATTCTAAACAGTATGAAATAGTTGTTATAGTTTCTCCCAAAAAAATCCTCAAAGTAGAAAACATGTATAAAAAGAATTATAACCTGAGGGCAATATTGTTTGGAGCTGCTGATTTCGCCATAAAACTTGAGGCAACCTATAAACAAACAAAGAATCTCTGTCAAAGATAGAGATAATATACTTCAATAAAAGAAATATACTTCTCATTATTTTTGTTACGGACCCACCCAGCATGTATGCCGATACATATTTTTAACCGTTAATAACTTAAATTGTGTACAATAAAAAGTTATAAAAAGTTGATTGTCTAAAACTACAAGATGAGACGAATCTAACAAGATCACACTTGACTATGTTTTTTCTTACATAGCTATAATAAAAATTTGAATCGAAGTTAAACAGTGATTAGTGCCAAAAAACCATCCGTAACAAAAACACCGAGACGGAGGTAGTATATAACAAGATCAATAGCAAATAATGAAATTGTCACTCCACCTTAAGCTTATACATTTTATCATATTCATCGTCCTTAATTTCTTGCATTTCATCCTCGTCTTGTAGCTGTCGAGAAAAGAAAAGGCCCAAATGAAACATGTACAAAGCCTTGAGATTAGTCTACGACAGAAATAGGGCGTATATAATAACGATAATATTAATGCCATTCACATACCAAAGATGCTTGGAACTTCAAATCTTCAACATCAAAATTCCAAGTGCTTACTCCTCGCTGGTACTCACTCTGAAGGACAAAACCCATGTAACACATCACAAGTTTTCACAACAAAGGAGCACCGGGTGCTAATGAAATAGTATTCTTAAATTTGACTAAGTTGGCACATTTACGGCATTCTTGAATCCTTCAAACTTATAAAAATTATAGCTTCTAATTATTTGGTCAATCCAAATAAGAAACCTCTATTTTAGCCCCACTTCAGCCCCAGAGATTTGAGAGTATGAATTGCAGAGTTATTATGTGAAATTAGCTGTTGATTACGAAGTGCAACAATCACATATATTTTTCAGCCCAGAAAATGAGAAGAGATTGACTTGGGTAGGTACTAAATGAAAATGTGAAATTGTGCACACACTAATCAAGTGAAACAATCGCATCTGAAACTAGTTTTAGTTGAACTAAAAGGGTACTCCCATCCCATGGAAACATCATCATTACATCTCTTATCATAAAAAATAACGGAAAAGCATGAATTGCCATCAAACCTGAGATTTCGCCTCTTGTGCCGCTGAAGGCATTCCCTTTAAAGCCAGTTGCTCAGCATCTCTACGCTGCCAATTTATAACCATATAAAATAAAAAGAAAATAATGAAAAAAATAAAAAAGGAGACTTTTGGGAAAAGATGACATTGAGACCCCACTAATTACTGTTGTCACCTTGGCATACCTGAAGATCCTTCACACGCATCCAGAGCGGTGGCAAGCCATCAAACAATTTTTTCACAGAAAGCTGAGGTGGCTTGGCATTCTTGAAGAAAGAATGTTTTAGCAACTTTTCAGCAGTAGGTCTTTTCGTTTGATCTTTCACCAAGCACATTGCAACCACTTCTTTAAAAGACTGTTTGGATGAAAGTTGTTCATAAATGAATAGTTAAAAAAAAGACTCACATTTCATGTACTATTCAGCAGAACATTTGCAGTTGGAATTAACATTACCTTGGAGAACTTTTTATCACGATCATAATCAAGTCCAGGAGGAGCACCTTGTAAGGTCATCAGAAGAACCTATTAATGAAAGGGATGATGTAACTGTGTAAGGTAAGAAAGTTTTTCTATGGTTATCTCCAAAATCAATGCCAAGCTCTCTTAGGCTACATCTGATCAAACTTGAAAATGAAATTTGAAGACTAAAATCTGAGTGAATTTTTCATTCTATGTTGAGTGATACAATCATACTGTATCATTTTGAGTTTGGTGTTTTGCTGAGTGAATTCAAACCCTCGATCATTAAGATCTATCATTTTTATATCAAACAGACATTAATAGTATAAGTCCTGCAAATAAGGGGTTAGTGTAGATATGTATACCTTCATAGGAGGATACTTTGAAAAGGGTGCATGTCCATGAGCCAACTCCAGAGCAGTTATTCCAAATGACCAAATGTCAGCCCTGTAAATTGAAGAAAAGTTCTACAGGATAATGCACTACTATAAAGAACATCAATAGACATAACGCACATCAGCCAAAAGATAGAAATAACACTGAAACAAGCATAAAACCACAACACAATTACTGGAGAAATAGCCATAAATCAACTTTTATATTAGCTTAATATATTGCATATATATATACATATTAGCTTACTGGAGAAAGCTATATTAGTAATATCTTTTGCCAGTTACATATGTATATTCATATATATGTATAAAAAAGTTATTTGTAATATGCTGTAAATTTGTCAAATGTTATGTGCGGCTTAGAAAATTTTTCAACCTCTATAAATTATACTAACTTTTTATAAGTCAAGCAATTCAATTAATATGAGTTTAATGGTTGTTGTGTCTACGAGGCGGAAATGTTTGTAAGCTTATAAATTTCACCTTTTTTGTAGAACTAATTAAAGTAGGTAATGAAAAATTTCAACTATTGTAATCTGCAATCAGTTTTTAAATGATAGTAATAATTATTGTTTTTGTTGACTTCAGAGGCCCGTAAATTGATCTGTTCAAATTGGTCGGTGTCTTAATTGCTACATTAGGAGATATGACATTTGTATATTGGTATATTTAATTATCTATATTGTCATATATAAATGTCTAATAATTACAACAGCTAAGAATTGTTAGTTTTGATAGGTCGAGCAGTTTAAGTGTTCGGTTTCTTAATTTTTGTGTTCAAATTGCCACGATGTTTGTAAATAGATAAATTTTATTGGTTAATGTTCAAACATTAGTTCATTCACTTTTCAAGTCAAGTTTGTATCTTGTAAGTTGGAAAGTTCTATACTTTTATATTAAAACTAGCTTATATATATAAATTTCTATATGTTTATCTATCCATCAACATGTTTATAAAGCAATATCAAGTAATAATACTCATCACACGGAAATGAGCACTGCACAATTGTTAGTTCGTTGATTTTAACTACTTAATGATATTAACTAGAAATATCTGATACTCACCAAACTTTATTAGATATTGATATTGGTTTATGTAACTTCTTTTTCTTTTTTTTTAAAGTTGTGCCATATAATTTTTTTACCAACATATATACATGCTTTTCTCACCAATAATGAAAGATTAAGTCCACTCTTTGTAGACAATTAAATATAATCCCTAAACTTTATTTAGTAACAGATCCTCGTCATGGGCTGCACGATAAACACAACTAGAATATATTTGATTTCAATGCATTAATCTTAAAATTTAGTATATCCCTTATCATCATTATGGACAATATAAGGAACATTACACCCAGGACCTAAGCTAAATCTGAATCTTGTTTCTAACTCAAAACTTCATAGAGAGTATTCTGTCATGGTCCCTTGAAGGTGTCAAATGCAAATATTGAAAAACACGGAATAAAGAAGGCAGTAATCATTAATTTCACAAATATTGAGATGTACAACTACTTTGTGAAAGATTTCCCTGTTACGGAGGCAAGAAGCTTGTGCTATCATAAATCATGAGAAAGAATGTAAAGAAAGAGCTAAACCTACTTGAAATCATATCCAGTTCCTGGCTGCAAGACTTCAGGTGCCATCCTGTACAATGAGAATCCATGAACCCATAAAAGCTTCTAAATATATACATTTATGACTGAAAAATAAAATAAAATAATTATAAAAAAGGAGGAAAAGGTTGCTACCAGCATGGAGTTCCTACAAAGGTATTCCTTGATCGTTGTCTATCACCTTTGTCAAACAGACAAGCTGAAACACCAAAATCACCAAGCTTCACTTCACCATTAGTGTCCATTAATATATTTCCAGCCTGCAAAATGGAACTGTTAAACTTAGGAGTAATTCCTTGGCTATTGAGATCCATATTTCATATACAGCAATGAATCTATAAACTATTCAGTAATTCAACTATGCCCATCACCAGATTATCTAACCTTCACATCACGGTGGATATGGCCATGGTGATGAAGGTACTCCAAAGCCTTTAGAGTTTCTTTCAAGATAGACGCAATGGCAGGCTCATCAAGTCCATCTGAATATGCTATCTTCATGAGATGCAGACACGAGCCCTCAGCCATAAAAGGCATGACCACCCAAAGATTGCTATCAACAACAAACGAACAATATGCCTTTATGACATTAGGATGATCGATTAAGTTCATTGTTTGAGCTTCCCGGCGAATGTCATCCTGCAAAGAGACATAGTGCCATCACTTGCTTTAAGTGTCCATAATCACCACAGTCATAATTTAATCGACAGTTCTCCTGAAATGAAGTCAGCTGGACCAAAGGTTTTGCCAGTTGCCTCCTGTGCTTCTACTTATAGCAAAAATATTCCTCACATGGTAACAATATTGCTTCTTAATTTCAAGTACAATTAAAATTTAAGTGTAACGATCAAACATGTTAATAGTGTTAATGAAAAAATTCAAGGTTCGGAAATGAATACCGGAATATGTACATTTAAATTAATGATAATAATGGTCATTATAAAAATAATAAGTTCAGTTTCAAGAGGAAAAATGAATTGATAAAACTTAATGTAAGAGCTGTACTGATGTAGCGTGCTTATGAGAGCAAAAAGAAACTCAGTTTACCCGCTTCCTATTGCCTAGTAAGTAGGTAAATATGCACCCCAATTTCTTGGCCATGATTACACATTGGCATTCCCCTTTTTCCCGAGTTTTAATTGTTTGTGTACTTGAATCTTCTAGAAACAATTTCAATTGGGCTTCACTTTGGTGAGTTCAGTCTTGCATTCTGGATTGAATTGATTTAGCTACGCCATCTACGTGTCATGACCTACGCCACCAGCCAATGAATTCATATAGAAATCCAATCTTCTGGATTGGTCAAAAAGGACAAGACACATGGCTTGTAAATAATTTGCTTTCCAGCATAACTTAATTCGTGGAGTTACATTATCTTTGTCAACTCGCTCTGACTTTTATTTTTTTTTTGGTGCATAGGAAAGCATCAACTGGCTCTTACTAAGATATGAACTTAGTAAATTCATTGTTTTAATGCTTATACTTTCTATTAAATTACTTTATTTGCCATACTTAAACCATCCGGCAATAAAACACACTCCTACTATGTCTATGTACACTACCTCAATGATCTTCAACCTTCAGGTATGAAACAACCACGAACTCCAAATCAATCTCAAAAGAAACAAGAAACTAAATGCAGGAGTCTAATACTCTGAACTCATAATCAACCCTTACCAATCTATTATCCATCCAGCTTCACACAGTCATCAATTTCACAAACACTTCCTCAACAGGGAAATTCAATACCTCAAGCATTCAAAGTTAAAATCAATCAAAATCCCAATCCAAATGAAGAGGATCACAAAGCGCAAAAAACATTCCCCACCCAAACAAAGAATCACAGAAAACCGAAGAAATGGGGAAAAACTGGGCTCACCAGATTGCTATTGCATCGGTCAAGATCCAAGCTCTTGACAGCCACCTCTTCCTGAGATGGCAAATGGATCGCCCTATAAACAGTGGCGCTAGCACCATGCCCCACCTCTTCCAGAAGTTTGTAATCATTTGGATTCACCGAGTAATTCCTCCCCATTTTCGTATCACACACACACTGCTCCAACCATCAATCCGGAAACCCCACAAAAAACTCCCAGCTCCTCGAGCAAAGCAAAATAGAACCAAATTTCCACGGAGCTCAATTGCTCCGCGCCTTCCCTTTGGGATTACGGGGTCTAATTATTGGAAGAAAATGAGAGAGTATAGCGCCTGGTGAGGTTTTCTTCCTGGCTGGAGGACAATGCTCCAAATTATTGGCGATAATTTTCAGAAAAAATTTAGATGGGTTCTTACTTGTTTCCCCAATAATTTAGAATATTTTATTGGGCACAGTTTGTGCTAATGAGGGGGATTCCGTCTTTGGCATCGCTTGTCTTCCCTGGAGCGTTGACTGGGGGTGAGAGGGATGTGTGGAAAACGAGGCGGAGTGGAAGGACTGACATAAAAGGAGAGGGAGAGGGAAAGGGGCGTTCGGGTGCAGCGGAATAGCGGATGTGTCCTACTCTCACCTTTGTTACTAAAATGTTACTACTGTACTGTACAGTACGTACTATTATTACCGGTGCTTTAGAGGGTTGTACATTTCGTCTATATTTGTGCTATTGTGCTTTGTGGTGGTCAAATGTCGGCAGTGTCTCACAGCTGCACATGTGGATTTGGTCTGCTAGTCTAACTAACTAGATGAAATTCAAAGAGGGTAAACTTTTTTTTTTAATTACATTATTAAAGAGGGTAATTTAGTTTTTAATACAAGTAAAGTAATATACTCCCTCCGTCCCGCGAAGATTGAAGCCTTTCTTTTGGGCACGGTAATTTAGGTAGTGGAGTTTAGTAGTTAAAGTGGTGTGGGTATTTGTGTTTAAGATTATAATGAATTTTGATATTGTTTATTGTTTAACTTTGACTTAATATTATCGTAGTGATGTAATTTGAGAAAAATATTCAAATGTGGTCTTGTTAGAATCGTCTAATCGTGTAGTTTTAGAATATATATTTTATACAATTTTTATTTGTATCAATTTTGTAATATTAAGAGTTAAAGAAATATAAGAGACTTTGTGTAGGAAAGTAATAATGCATTGGAATTTGTGCAGAATAGTAAAAGTAAGTATTTTTAATGGGATTTGACAATAATTAAGATTCTAATCAAATTTATATTAATTTAATTTTTCTAAAAACGGAAAGGGTTCAAACTTCGTGGGACACCCCAAAAAGGAATAGGGTTCAAACTTCGTGGGACGGAGGGAGTACTACACATTTAAATAGTAAAGTCGTCGGAATTATGACGGCTTCAACTTTAAACCAACTTTTCATCGCAATATAGTTAAGTTTGCATAGTGAGATTCGAGTACACGTGGATGGAGATGTAATAATTTCAAACTCACAAGAAATACAAAAAAAAATTGGCCAAACACGAATTGCTTGCCCTTGCCAATTTTTTAACGTCGGTCTATAGTACTTTATACTACCTCCATTTTTTTTAGAATTGCACAACACATGTCGATACACATTTTCAACGATTAATAACTTAAATTATATAAAAAAAAATTATAAAAAGTTAATATTTTAAAACTAGAAATTTAGATGAATCTAATAAAATCTCACTTGACTATGTTTTTTCTTTCATAACAATAATAAAAACTTGAGACAAAGTTAAACTGTGAACAGTGTAAAAAAACACCTATGTTGCAAACATAACAAAACGGAGGGAGTACTTTATAGTATCACTGCGATATAATTTAATATATGTATATATAATACTTGATATTAATTTGATGTCCGTCGTATTTAATATTTTTAAATGTCTCATCATAAATATTTTATTTTTATAAATAAAAATAATTTTCTCATCTTATTATTATTATGAGATCACATCAATCAATCACTAATCAATTTTATTTTAATTATCGTGCTCAATAATAACATGACATATTACTTTGGATTGAGGGAGTAATTTTTTAAATTAATGTAGTTATTTTGTAATTAGGTTAATATTTTTATTTTAATTTTGTTGTATATTTTGACAATTAGACATTTAAGTTATAAAATAAATTAATCTTTTTTATATTTCCTAGCATGTGTAGGTTGTTAAAATAAAACTTTTTTTTATCTTAATAATAGAATTTTGAAATAATAAATTAATTATTGACGCTCGATCATTAAACCCACCCGTAAACTTTAAAATTTTATGTTAACTTTAATGCTTAAAAATATATGGTATAATAAACAAATATAAATATAATACGAAGACAACTTATTTAAAGTAAATCTAATTTAATAGGAGAATCGCCTACTTAAAAAAATATATTTTTTTTTGAACCAAACATATTTATTAAGTTAAGAAGAATAATTATTTAAGGTAACTATTATTTAATACAAGAATCACACTCTAGAAAAAATGGGAAACTGAAATTAATATTTATGATACTCCACCCATTAATTTAGTTACCAGATTATCGATCATCTTACTTATAATAAACAATTTTTAATATAAAAATATTAATAAGATCCTTCTAAAAGAGGCGCCAGAGCCCAGGGGCATTAATTGTTGGGGAAATTTTCAAAGAAGGTGCCTAATGTAGTAATGTTTAGTTAATTTTTCAATTCATTTTTTTTCATTACTTTATCAGTTTATTTATCCAAAAAAAAAACACTCCTAGTACATACTCCTATTAACTTAACCATTCAAAGTATCCTTACGACTTACGAGTAACGATTAGGGACACAGATCATTAAAACTAATACTAATACAAATAGAAAAACAAAAAGCTAGAAAAACAAAAAAGAAGAGGGTGGTGTCAAATCATTTTAGTTTTTAATAAACTAAATGCAATTGGGTTGAGTGGTACGGAGCTCTCGTGGATTAAGCAATGTATTGGGTTCGAATCTTTGTACATGCAGAATTCTGCATTAAGAGACAACCTTACAATGCCCACTCAATTCTATATAGATTAGTATTGGGTCAAATGAGGCCCGATGATACATTGTATTCATCTAAAAAAAATCCTTTTTAATCTTTTTTAATCACACTTACCATATGATTATTTAGTAATAAAAAGACCATACCATTTATAACTTACTGTATCAAATCAAATATATCTAAATGTATATAGTTAATTTAAGTGATTATAAAATTCGTCGTTAAATTCATACGGTAATAATTATTCATGGCATATTAAAAGTGAGGAATTAGGCGTGTGGAATTGGGTTTCGAATTCGGGATGTAGAAGAGTATTACCCCAATACGGCAAACACCAAAACGTTTGGGAAAAAAAAGGTAAAAACGTCCTTTATCTTTCCAAAAATTTCAAATCCGTCCTTTTTCTATTTTATTACCGATTTAGTCCGCTACAAATGCTAATTATGTTCAAATCAGTCCTTTTTTTACTAATTATATTCTAATTGCTGACGTGGAAAGGGTTTTAATTTAAACCTGACACGTGTGCATAATATTAGTCCTTTTTCTTTTATCTTTTGCCAATTCAGTCCTAAACTTTTATTTTGTTCTATTTAGTCCTCTACCCCAATCACTCATTTTTATATTAATTGGCCTCAAACCTTTCAAATTATTTCATTTTAGGCCCAGAACCTTAAATTTTTTATTATTACTAATACATTTATCAAATAAATGCACAACATACTTCCATAAATAAAATTAAACACCAAACCTCATATATTGGGTTCGACTGCTTTGTTATCGGGTCTTTCAAGTACCGGAATTTTACGGACTCTCTCTAATAACCACTCGACCGCAACCGATTGTTCATTGGTTTTGGTTTCCTTCAGTAACAATCAACAGAATCTTATTTTGCGTCCTACCTTAGGATGTAGCAATATTTGAGTAAATGATTTAACTTGAATTTTTGGAAGGTTATGGATACAGGAAGCCTTGGTTTTATTGAAAAATATTAATATTATTAAAAATATTAAAAAAATAGCCTGAATTTTATTGTCCACAAAGTATGATTGTGCTGATTGTTGCTGAAGGAAACCAGAACCAATGAACCATCGTTACGGTCGGGTGGTTAGAGAGAGTCCGTAAAATTCGGAACTTCAAAGACCCGGTAACAAGGCGGTCAAACCCAATGTATGAGGTTTGGTATTTAATTTTATTTACGGAAGTATGTTGGGCATTTATTTGATAAATGTATTAGTAATAATAAAAAATTTAAGGTTCTGGGCCTAAAATGAAATAATTTGAAAGGTTTGAGGCCAATTAATATAAAAATGAGTGATTGGGGTAGAGGACTAAATAGAACAAAATAAAAGTTTAGTACTGAATTGGCAAAAGATAAAAGAAAAATGACTAATATTATGCACACGTGTCAGGTTTAAATTAAAACCATTGCCACGTCAGCAATTAGAATATAATTAGTGAAAAAAGGACTGATTTGAACATAATTAGCATTTGTAGCGGACTAAATCGGTAATAAAATAGAAAAAGGACGGATTTGAAATTTTTGGAAAGATAAAGGACGTTTTTACCTTTTTTTTCAAAACGTTTGGGTGTGTGGACTGTGGAATAATGCCACGCTTACCGCACGTGATAGGGAAGGGTCCACATAGTGACTGGTCCAGTGATTATTGATGGAATATTCTAAATTTCAGACTAATAAGAAAGTATAGGGTTGGGATTTACCTACTACTGGTCAAGTCATACTACTCATAATTTATAGGTTGGGGTTGGAATTTCTATCCAGTTCTTCATTCCTCTCATTTATTTTATTTGTAATTTATATGGGATGAACTCCAACCACTTATTTCTCAGGTCATTAATGACTCATAAAAAAAGAAAAGTATTACTATTTCGGTTTACCCCAAATTGAAGCACTGTAGTACCTTATACTTCGTAATTTAATAAATTTAATATTGACATAATATCAACTATTCATTGAATTACTTTGTTTCGACTTTTTAATATAGTAATGTAAGATAAAATATAGTCAACTGAAATTTTGTTACATTCGTCTAGTTACATAATTTTAGAATATTAAATTTTTATATAATTTTTTTTAATAAAATTTAAGATATTACTCATTAAAATATAGTAAATTTCATTACGTGAAAATATAAAATATTAAATTTTTTTGATAATGGATGGAATATGTACCGACATCCCAGCTGGATCTAAATTTCCGAATTTGGACTAATAAGTGAAATATTTACTCTCCCGTGTTTTCACTTGTGATAAAACTAGGATTGTCTTAAGATAAATCTTCCTTTTGATTTTTTTGAAATATTTATATGAAATTCACATATTGAAATGGTACTAAATATTGCAGATTGCATAAAATAAAAGAGGAAAAATCAAATATAAACTCTTATTTTTAGGAGGAGAGGGTAAATTGAAAGAGTGTGGGGGAGTTTATTATATACTCCTCGCCCTGGGCATACAACGGGCTTGTCTCATATTGTGTGCCTTTCTAAGTGGGCTTTTCTTTACATATTGGGTTCTGTTTTGGTTCTGATATTGGACTTCTATTGGTTAGCTCCGGTCTGTTTTGGTAGTATTATGGGAAGTTCAATGGAAAAAAGAACAAATAGGACCCTTTCCTTTTTCAAAAATTCAAATCAGTATTTTTTCTATTTTATTACCAAATCAGTCCACTGCAAATGCTAATTATGTCCAAATTAGTCCCTTCTTCACTAATTATGCTCTAATTGCTGACGTGGCAAGGGTTTAAATTTAAACCCGACACGTGGACATAATATTAATCCCTTTTCTTTTATCTTTTGCCAATTCAGTCCTAAACTTTTGTTTTGATCCATTTAGTCCTTTACCTAAATCAGTCATTTTTATATTAATTGGCCTCCAACTTTTCAAATTATTTATTTCAGACCCTGAACCTTAAATTTTTTATTATTGTTAATCCATTTATCAAATAAATGTCCAACATACTTGCGTAAATAAAATTAAAGACCCAGCCTCATACATTGGGTTTGATTGCCTTGTTACCGGGTCTTCTAAGTTCCGGAATTTTACGGACTCTCTCTAACCACCCGAACATAACCGATGGTTCATTGGTTCTTGTTTCCTTCAGCAATAATTAGTATAATCATACGCTGTTTCCTACCTTAGAACGTAGCAAGGTCTGAGTAAATGATTTAATTTTAATTTTTGTGTAAATGATTTAATTTTACTTTTTGGAAGGCTATGGATGCAGGAATTTTACGGAAGACCCGGTAACAAGGCAGTCAAACTCAATGTATGAGGTTTGATGTTTAATTTTATTTACGGAAGTATGTTGGAATTTTATTTGATAAATGGATTTGCAATAATAAAAAAAATTAAGGTTATGGGCCTGAAATAAATAATTTGAAAGGTTGGAGACCAATTAATATACAAATGACTGATTTTGGTAGATGACTAAATGGAACAAAATAAAAGTTTAGGACTGAATTGGCAAAATATAAAAGAAAATGGATTAATATTATGTCCACGTTTTATGTTTAAATTTAAACTATTGCCACGTCGGCAATTAGAACATAATTAGTGAAGAAGGGACTGATTTGGACATAATTAATATTTGTAGCGGACTGATTTGGTAATAAAATAGAAAAAGGACTAATTTGGATTTTTGAAAAAAAAAAAGGACAATTTGTCCTTTTTTCCCGAAGTTCAATCCATCTGCCTTTGTCAAACATATAAAGAATTTACTACAATTAATTTAAATACTTTTATTTACTCAAACATATACTTACTCCGTTTTCATGAAATGAAATATTTGATGTTTTGACACTATTCTTGACTTTAATTCGCATTTATACAATAGGAAGGAAAAACATAGTCAAGTGAGATCTTGTTAGAATCGTCTTATCTTGTAGTTTTATAATATCAAATTTTTATAATTTTTACTTATATATAACGTGAATTATTAACTGATAGAAATATGTATCGGACTACGAATTTTCATAAAAACAGAGCAATTATAAAATAATTAATTTTTAAAATAAGATATCATGTTCTATAAACTTTTTAAATGGCTCACAATACAATGGGCTCGTAAAACATTTTTTTTGAAAATTATTGAGTATGGTGTTATTTTCTTTAATCAATACAAATTTATTTCCGAGCACGTGTTTAATCATGAGCACACACCTTCTCCATAGGTTGTTTACGAGCATGATGTTTTTCTTTTTTGTTTGTTTGTTTTTTTTCTTTAATCGATATTGCAAATTTATGCATGAACGTTTGTTTAATCACGAGCAACCTTTAAGTGGAATAATTTTTGTTTTCATTTACTATTATCTGCTGAGGTCTATGAAACAAAAATTATGGCAATAGCATACAATGATGAAATATATATATACAAAATATTGATTAATCCCGACTGCCAAAAATGTGCGTGTGTTTTTGTTGAACTAGAAAAATGTTTTCCTCAACTTCCTTGAAGAAGCCCTGGAAACCAGATAGCCTACACCAAGGCACACCACCCATATCCCCACATCCACCGCCCATCCTACGGTTTCCATCTCCAGATCCTGAATTCCGCAATCTCTGCCGTCCATTCCATCCTGCCCACTACACTCGCTGCACCTGCACGCATCCGATCCCCGCTCCCCCTCCTCCCTCTCCTCCGGTATCTCCACCAATTTACAGCAAGCACCCCGCCGCCGCCGCCGCGCCTCCATTACCACCTTCTCCCTCATCGCCGCCGCTTCACCCTCCGCCTCCACCACAACCACCGCCTCCCTGACTCCTTCGACACCGCCGTCCTCCGCCGCCTTACACTCCATCCTCCACCTCTCCCCATCCTCATGCCTCCTGAAAATCCCCCTCAACGCCTTCACATCCCACACGTAGATCTCGAACATCGCCCCTTCCAAAACCGAAACTCTTTCCCGGCTGGCGTAAACTGCCGCCCCTCCGCCGCCTTCGATCGTGGTCTCGTCCGCGCACAGGCGGTGCAGCGTGACGAATGCTGGGGAATCAGGTCGAATGTCGGAGCCGTTTAACTCAATGAGGCTCCCGTTGATGCGCGGCAGGTAGTGTAGCGTCAAAGCGTCCGGAAATAAATTAGCATCCTTGCCGGAAAGCGAGGCCGTAAATGTCCTGATCCTCAGGCGATCCCTCTCGCTCCGCTGAAATCCACGACACATGGTGATGAATTTGGAATATTTTTTATGTTCAAGTTGGTTGAAAATTGGGGTGAAGATGGGACTAGTAGGAGAATATATACCTCATTCGGCAGAGAAGGAATGGGGGAGACAACAGATTGGAAAAAATCAATGGGAAGAGAGCACACGGTTTTGGAAGGGCAGAAGGAAACGCGGGCGTGGACTGGGGGAGTAGCCAATGGTTTTTATTTTACTTGTATATTTTTTGTTTTTCTTTCCTGCCGCGTGTGGCAAGAAAGTCGAAACGGACAGCACACTAGTATGCAATGGGCATAGAGCATTGGTTACTACTTCCTCCGTTTTTTTGTTAGCTACTGTTGACTAATGGATACTGTTCACTTATATACTTTGACTTAAAGTTTTTTCATGGTTATACAAGTTAAAATATAGCCAAGTGTGATCTTGTTAGATTCGTCTCGTCCTGTAGATTTTAAATATCGAATTTTTAGAATTTTTATATGTACCGAATTTGAATTATTAATGATTTAAAATGTGCACTGGACTATCTTTAAAAAACGGAGGAAGTAGTTTTGTTTTTTGTTTTTTTGGATTTTCTTACTGCGTATGCTGTGTGCTCAACACATACACATCTGCAAATTTATAACTCCAAGGTGATTTGTCCTTTTCCATTTCCCACCCTAATCATTGGCTCAATATCATATGGCCCAAATCATTCCATGTTCCTGTCCTAAAATAAAGGCCCAATAATGGAAATTGTCGGATCCAAAGCTAGCGAAAAGCCCAGCTCAATTAGGCCCAATAATAGAGAAGTCCATGAAGTTTATATATAAATGACACCTAATTCTGAATTTCTGTCTAAGCTTCAACCGCACATTGGACGTGCAATCGCAAAAATACTTTCACGGTCTCATATCTCTTCTTTCGTTCTGCGATTCCTTTAATTTCGCTTAGTATTCATACTTCGATATTAGGGCTTACGTTAATTGGAGAGCTAGAAGCAATTTCGGGAAATTTTGCAGCCTCGGAAGTGAAGAATTCGAGGTAGGTAGACGAACCCTAATTCGTTCGACTCTTTCTTCTCACGCAAGCACTAAATCTTGCCATCGTCGTGCGTATTTGATTATTACTTAAATTCCCGAACGTTCAGCCTGCCTTAGTATGATAATCAGCATTAGTGGATCTGATTGTGGTTGATCTTTGTTTTGGATCAAATAATGCGTATTTGATTAGGCCTGATTGACGTGACTATTGTGAATGTTAAGGGACGCTGTAGGAACTGATGATCTCTCGATTCATAATTGATTTACCGGTCTGTATTCCTTGGCTTACCTGTCTCATGCGTGAAGCCGTAAATGAGGGGTACTTACTTTGGATAATAAATCTTGGGTAATATCTAGTGAAGAGTAGCCTGATTGAATAAATGGCGGAGATTGTTGTGTTTTCTTTCCTTAATTATTTAATTTATTTATCCTTGTATTATCTGCAAATAGAGGGTGAGATGTTGTATGCCTGGTAAGTAGCCAGTAGGATGGTGGTTAATTGAATGAGGAACTGAATTGTTCACACTTTCATTTTTTACATGGGAACAAGAAGACATGAATGAAAACATTTGTTTTGTACTTGAGTTTATGCTCTTGGTTTGATGCTTGGATAACATGATAGAGAGATAAAAGGTTCCCTTGTACCACTTTCTTAATTGTCTTTGCTTGGTATGCCATTACTTTGGATATAAAAGTGGCTACATGATGAGCCTGTGCTTGCTTTCATCGACAAGCATGAGTCTGGGAGTGTGATTCAACCCGAAAATTGATTGTAATCCCATTGTCATTTTGAGAAGGGAAGGGTAACTAGTTTACTTAATCCGTGATATATTAGACTAGAAAAATAAGTCATTTTTAAATTAATGACCAAGTTACCACTGAGATAATTTTATCCAACACTTGGGTTGGGACATCGATATGTATAAGTGTAATTGATAAAGCACTCAGTGTAAGCAACTTCTGTTTCTGTTGTGAAAAGCATTTGTGTCATATTCTTTTTACTGCATGCATATCCCATTTCCTTAAATTTATTCATTATCTTTCCATTTTGCATATCTTCTGCTTGAAATGACATTGGATTAGGAATTGGTGCATAGAAAAGATTGTGGCCGAAGAGTATGAATCCAAGCAATTTTATTTGTAAATTTGATTACACTAGAGACTGGACTTAATGTTGCACAATGTCTTTTACTTACTTTTCCCTGAAATTCAATGGAATCTCACTTTTGGATATTTCAAGTCATTGTAATTTGTGCTTATTTATTATAATGTAAATTTGGCTTATTGTTGTAAATGGAACCATGGATGGAGTAAATAATCAATTCCCCTGTGTTACTAGAATCAGGGGCACCTGGTCAAAGCAACTGAATAAAAGGTTGTACTAGACACAGTTTCCAATTCTCGGGAAAGACATGGATCCATCACAGGCTAGTGCAATGTCAGCGGTTGGAGGTGGTGGGAATGGAATCATAACCTCACAACCTATGGACGTATCTCCGGCTGATTCTTCTGCCACCACTGCTGTAACACCAATTGACGACTCTAAGGAAAACTTGACTCAAGTAATAAATTCAATCCAGAAAACACTGGGCACCCTCCACCAGCTCTACCTCACCGTCTCCTCCTATAATGTCTCCTCCCAACTTCCTCTCCTCCAACGCATGTAAGTGGGGTTTTTTTTTTTTTTTTTTTTTTTTTTTTTTTTTGTTTTGTTTTGTTTAGTTTTTTTTTTTTTTTGTTTTTTTTTGTTTTGTTTTGTTTTTGGAGTTTGATGATTTCAATTTGATCTAGAAGTTCCCTATGTTGTAAATTTATTAGAATCTTTTTTGTTTATTAGCTTATTATAAACCCATTTATTCAATGTCTTACTAAGATTTTCCCTTTTTTATTTTAATTTTTTTGCATCTGATCCCCTCCTTTTGTTACTATACAGGAATAACTTGGTACTGGAGCTGGATAATATGACAAGACTAGCGGAGAAGTGCAACATTCAGGTTCCCATGGAAGTTCTCAAGTAAATTTTTTCTCAACATAGGAAGCTATTATCTGTAGCAGATTTTTTCATCATAATTAATAATTAAGTGAATATATTCTTTAATAAAACTGAATATTCATACTAAATTGGGGATATAGTTTGATAGATGATGGGAAGAATCCAGATGAATTCTCACGAGATATGTTGAATGGTTGCATCGCCAAGAACCAGATTACCAAAGGGAAAACAGATGCATTCAAGGTTAGCCCTATTCGTTAAAAACAGACAGACACACACAAGCAAAATTCATTCCATGTGCTTGGAATATTTGCATTTGCAATATATTAATTTTTTTTTCCCCTGAAACTTTTTAGATTTCCAATTCCACATGTGCCTTCTTGTCTTGTATCTTGAACTGACTAACTTTATGTTTCTCTTTTGGTGCAGGGATTGCGAAGGCATCTGCTTGAGGAACTGGAGCAAGCATTTCCTGATGAAGTTGAATCATATAGGGAGATACGTTCAGCATCTGCAGCTGTGAGTGCATCTAATTCACTTTAATATGTGCTTCTTCTTCTCGAGATTTTGTATGATACGTATTTTCTGTCGTATAAACATTATTCTCCTAAATGTCTCTCTAGGCCATGTTTATTTGTTTGACATGTCTTTTCATATGTTTGTCTTCTATTTTCTTGTGGTTCGGTTTAGTGTATCAATGCTATAAACCAGGGAATCATGAATACTCCTGTTTTCATGGGACTGAATTCTCATTTGTTGATCATGTAGGAGACTAAACGATTTGCACAATCACAGAACATGCTTCCAAATGGAGATGTGAAAGTAAAGCCAGAGATGTGATGAAATATTTTTGGTCAGACAGATAGTCTCGGGCTTCCTCCATTGTGTGTAAAACATGCATTTTGACATTGTTGCGTGAAATTGACTACTCGTGGGGTTATTGGCATATATTGTTTGAAATGCTGATCCTTATTTATGTAATTGTAGCATATAATTATAGTGGTAATATCATGGTCATCAAATGTGAGGTGATGGAACAGAGGAGGATGGAGTTGGTTGAAATCGATGCGGAAACTTCTTGTTTAATCTACCTGCTCTGCCATCTCCACTTTCATGGATTTAATGCCAACCATTTTATTTATAATAGATTACACTTTGTGCAATATTAATCCTTTTTCCCTTTCTAAATTTTAATCCAGGAAACTCAAATAATTGACATTTGTGCTGGGTTTTACTACCTGCATTATCTGGATTAGTTAAGGTGGGGGCACCCTAAAGTATAGGTGCAATTTGACTTTCTCTTGCATGTATGCATTACACGATAAACAGCCAGGTCGGCTTGGGTGTTCCCCTTTCGCAATTTTGCAAAAGGCAAGAGAAAATACACGAAGAGGAATGCACAGGCATAAAAGGAAATTTAAATACCCCAATCCATTAAAAAGGTATTTTTTTAAAAAAAAAGTGAACGACCAAGCGAATTAGTGGAGAATATTTAAAAGAAATGAGAGAGTTTAGTAAAAGCCTAAAAGGTTTGACTGGTCACAAAACTCACGAGAAATAGTGAACGACCAAGCGAATTAGTGGAGAATCTTCAATGAATACTCCTATTAAAATAATTGCGCGCAGTAATTTTTGTTTTAAGGGGATTAGATAAAGTAGAATTTTTTTTTAAAAAATTAAAAATACAGTGAGTTTCAGTTTCAGATTTGCACCAAAATTAAACAAGAAAAAAATAAAATATTGAAGCCTTGAACATGAAAGGTTTAGATTAGCAGCATATAGAAACGCGGTTACAGGTAAAAAGCGTGTTTCATGTGTTAATGCTGCGACGGGTGATTGGGCTTTTGGGGGTGGGTGGGCCCTTAAATGTGTGAAGGCGCCCTATTGGCCACCTATACTATTTAAATTAATGCAATGCAAAGAATAAATATCAAACTCAGATCTGTGGCCACAAAGCGCTTTCAGAAAAAATTAGAAAAGCGACGCCGCGAGAACAGCACACCACATACGACATACCAAAACTAAATATCAGCATTCAGCACCACCCCCGCCAACCGAGATTCGGCGACTTCTTCTCCTTCCATCTCCCTCCTCGTCGGGTTTCGTCTCTCCTTCCCCTAACAACTACTACCAATCACAACCCACGCTTCTCCAATTTCTTCCGACGCCCTCGAGATGAAGGGAACCTGTGTCTTCGTTGCCTCCGTTGTCGCCGCATCCACCGCCGCTCTTACCTCCACCGATCGGGATGTTTCTTGCAATCCTTGCGGCCATAAGGTACCTGAACCATGTAGATCTCGGTCGTTTTGTTTAAATTCGTGTGGCTAACTAATGTTGCGTCGTCGACACGCGATGTAAATATTCTTGCGCTTAAGTTTGGGGATTTTTGTGCTCATTAATTAATGTGAAATTTCCTTGTTCTTTTCTTTCTTTTTCAGGGAAAACAAGCGACTTCGGAGGGTGCGGGGAAGGGAAAATACGCTCCGAGATTCGACGGGTTGAGATTCATAGAGACGCTGGTTACGGCGCACAGGTGAAGGGTGATGTGTTCTCTGTTGATTCTGATCGAGGACTACTAATGAACGGTGTTGAGAATTGGATTGATTTTGCCTCCATGTGCTGTGTTATTGTGGACTATAAAGCTAGGGTTAGAGTTAGGGTTCGGTTTTTGTCTCGTATACTTGAAATTTACAGTCTGTTTGCCTTTTGATCTTTTAAATTATATAGGATTTTTCCTTCTTTTTTTTTCTTTTTTCTTTAATACCAGATGTTATGCTCGTGGATGGTATTTTTCCAGGTTATCCCATGGGTTTGAGTGTGTATCTCGAGTCTTAATATTGGACCATACTTGTTTGACCATTCTTATTCTTCCTCTTAACATGTAAGTGATTCATATGATTCGTTTATAACACAAAGATGTGATTTTGTGGTGTATTGCCACACAATTTTGAGACAGAAGTGCTGATGTATGTATTTTAGAATGTTCTTGTAAGGTTTATCGAATGTTGGAATTTGGTTGTGAATGAGACCACCTCTGTCTTTTACTGGTTCCCTGTAGTTTGAATATATGAATGTTTTGTTGCTTTCACTTCTGCAGATAGTCGTTGTTGATTTGGTTAATGTGTGGGTAGTTTATTAGATTTTGTTATCTACCTGCCTTTAAATCCTCTCTCTCTCTCTCTCTCTGATTAGTTTGAGTGTGTTGAATATGCTGTGTTAACTAGTTAAAGATAGTGATTTCTTTGGCATGCGTTTTTGATTTGTTTGTTTGTTGTTTTTGGCATTTCTTAGTGGATGATTGATGTTAAAACGATGGGTTTATATTTAAATCTGAATACGCACTCTCGTTTGAAGTTGATAGGGGTTTGAAGTTGATAGGGATAATAATCTATTAAAGGTGATATAAATATAGCTTATTTTTCATGAGTGGATGTTCAATATTAGAGGTGAAGTAGTGGTTTTTCACTACAGATGAATGTGACAACTGACAATCATAAGGTTTTTGATTATGAACAGAATAAAATTTTGTTGTTCAATCAGATTATTGATAACCCTTTGATTGTTGATAAGTTATGTACTTGTAATACTTTGAATTGTCACTGCAATATGGATTAACATTAATTCAATCTGAATCATGTATTTCTTTTTTCAAGATTAAAGGTCGTCATCATCCGCCATGGCATTATCAATCCCAAGACATGTAGTCCAGGGACAAGTACAGAGCTATCTTCAAATATGTATAGCCAGTGGCCTTGAGTAGATTATATTGCATCAACTAGTGTGATTATGTTGCCTTGAGTAGAAATGAACATCCCAATCATTTTGGTTGTATCATTGTATGTGATGTTTGGCAGCTTCAACCAATTTATTCTTTCCACAAAGGAAAGACGACAGGAGAATGGTGCGTATCCATTGGAAACGTTGATTCTTGGTGTTCGATTGCACTGCTCTGTGTTTGGTTGTAGCGGATTGATTACAGAAGTTTCTAATAGACATTTCTTGCTAGGCTGCAGATTGAGTTCAATACTGGTAGTATTTAATTTTAGCCCGAGTTCAATCCTGCATTATTCACTGAGTTATAGATACTTCATTAAAGAAGAATAACTACCACTAGTTGGATGAGATCCAGCCCAAAAAAGTAGCGAAGCTGAACTCAAGTTCTTTGCGGTGTTTTTTATGGAGGTTTGGACTTTTTCATGCTGCAATTTCAATTCTGTTTGCATGAAATGAAGCTCCGTAGTCGTGTACATCAACATGGCAAATTCTAAGAATATCTTATCAAGTGACTACAAATAAGTATATTAAACAAGATACTCTTGTAGTTGTAAGATGTTTGTGGTGACACTTGAGCCACGTTTTCTTATGTTTTCTACAAGTACTAGTATTTTCTTAAATAAGTGAGCTCAAGCATTGGAAAAAAAAACACACACACACACACACACACACAAACTCATCTCAATACAGTTATGTTATTAATTTCTTTAAACTATCCCCATTTATTTAAAATTTTTGTTTTTATTTTGTTCAAAAATAGTATTACGGAGTAAAAAATATTTTCTATTCCCGTATTTATATAAACAAAAGACATATAAAGATATTTTACTTATCGAAAATATAAAATGCTTCTGTAACGTAGATTTTTTTTTTTTTTTTTTTGATTGAATGTAACGTAGAATTTTTGAATCCATATTACAATCACAAAGGCAAAATTTTATTTGTGGTCATGTTCCTCTCTCCCTTTTTAATAATTGAAAAAAATGGTATCCTATATTCCTATGGGCGGTGTTAAATATAGGTAGTCCTTTTCGTAATGACGTGTCATGTGTGGCCATCTTTTTGTGTGATGCAAGTGTCTTTGTAATGATCCATGCGTCGTGGTTATTAGTAGTATACTAGTATTAGTGTTTTATTACTACCATATTCTTTACTAAGAGTAATATTTTATGCCAAAAGTAATTTAAAAAAAAGTAGCAAAATTTATTACTCCGAATTAAAATTATTAGTTCTTTGACGAAACATATTAAAAGTGAGGTGGTCTATTCTTTAAGTAGCGCTGCTTATTCATGAAAATTAACTAGGCTACTGAAAGAATAAAATTACTAGTATTGTTTTAGGGGTATATTCGTTTCAGATTTTTATGAATTTTTAAAAGTCGGTTGACTTAGAAAGTCTATAGACTCCACGTAGAGTTGATTGATTTTGTTCAGATTATATATAGAGTTTGACTGACTTGACAAAATCCATAGAAATTTGGAGAGATTTTGCATAGTTATAATTTTTAAAAGAATCCATTAAAGTCTATGAAGAATTAAAATCCATGAACGGTTGAATACCTCAAAATTTTTAAAGACTTTTTAAAATCAGTATTGAATACACCTAGATTTTTAAAGACTTTTTAAAATCTGTATTGAATACCTCTAGATTTTTAAAGACTTTTTAAAATCTAAATTGAATACACCCAGACTTTCAAACTTCAAAAAAACCTCATAAGACTCTCTATCCAATACACCTCCTTTAGTATGTGTCGAATATGAAATACCCCCTCTGTTTTTGAAACATTTGGAAATTGGGTACTTTTGACACATGCAATTTGACTTAAAGTTTTACATAATTATACAAGTTAAAATATAATTAAATGAAATCTTGTTATATTCGTTTCGTCGAATAATTTTTAAATATGAACTTTTTACAATTTTTACTTGTACCGTTTTAATTTTTAGAAAACGGATGGACGGAGTACTTCATATTCCAATAACAAACACCAAATCCCCAGAAAATACTAGTACATAATAGTGAGCCTGGCATTTGTACAAAGAGGTTCAGTGCATTGTTGATGATGCTTTTGTAGTCTAAGCTACGCGCGCGGGCACTTTCAACGCTCATCTTCTGTTTCTCCATCTAAAACTCAGTCATCTTCAACTAATGCTCAACTCTACAACTCATCTTCAACTAATGCTCAACACTGTTATCATCTCATCTCTACTCACAAATTCAATATCAATGCAACTACAGCTAGTAGTGAAGAAGCAATTTACAGTCGGTCACTCTTCTCTTCCTTAATCATTGGATTATTCTTTACTCAGCTAACAGCCTGACAGACAGACAGACAGACAAAATAACAATGAGATTCGATTAAGGAGATGGAGATTCCTCTGATCTGGAAGAGATATCCCAAACACCATAGCAGCAGTCAGCAGTCTGCACCTTTGACGGACGACTGATAGATGGCCAGCTACCATTACTAGTCCATTACCAATTTATAAGCAACTCAGCAGCAGGCAGCATGTTCTGCTGCTGCCTCGCCTTCAATAATTCACATTATATTCACCCCTCAGAAAAAAGAGTGAATTTTTTTTCCTTGCATGCACTGCGCAAATCGCAATACATGTCGATTGAGGTTGTAATGAATTCCTTTAATTAGTGGTGCAACGACCGGAGAACAGCTACGTAAGTACTTGGGTCTGCAGGAGGCTGCATACACCCATCACTTCTCAATCCCCTACTTATTAAGTATCCTCGTACTCTTCTTGATTACCTTCCCAATATTTAAAGGTGTAATACACTACTAACTGCTTCAAATAGGTCATGTATACAGAAAACAACCACTGTATTGGATTTTTATATTTGTTGGACATCCCAATTTCTTTCTTTAAATGCGCAATGCTTATCCTATTTATTACCAAAACCGATAAATCTTTAATGTATCCAAAATTAAGAAACCAGAACCGATAAAGTTTTCGGAATTTTATTTGTTTTTTTAAAAAAAATCAATTTATTACATGGCTCCTTCAGCAACCGTGCAAATTTCTTATCTCACAAGTTCACGTGATCCTGCGCCACAGTGGGCTCTGCAACAGGCCAAGGCGCAAGGCCCAATGGTCGATTACTCAGATTCATTTTCCTTAAACGGCATCACCCTACTTCCGGTTCATTGGAAAGTGGGGCAAATTCCCCACTCTCCCCACGACACGTGTTGCCTGTGCCGACCCCATCGCTTCTCTTGTTTCCTTGAAATAGGAAGCAGCAGCTGTAGCTGTTTACAAACGTACGATCATTCCTCTGGCTTCCCAGGTCCCCCGGCGGCCATTCTGAACTGTAGCTGTTTAGATCACTCGCCGCTCTCCGCTCTAATCTGCCTTCCGCTGCACCGTAAGTCTGAACTGCTTGTAAGCAATCATTTTGCCCTGCGCTTTTAAATCTCCGACGATTTTAGGATTTTTCTGTGTCTTCGTGATCATTTTTTCTTGTGCATGAAGAGTGTTTGAGCGTAGCGTAAGGCGCTTTGATATGGAATCGCTGGTGATTTTGGTTTCCACGGAAATGTTCAACTGCATGCTTCGTATTTTCTTGGCGAATTATTGATCAGCTGATCTGCTGAACAGACGTCGGGCATTTCTTTTTTGTTGATTTCGAGGTGGCAGATCGTTTATCGATAACGCGGATACGCGATCTTCTCATTCTTTCTTTCACTTTGTGTTTCCCACTGGATTTGGACTGAAACAGTCTCTTAGCAAGGTGGTATACATAATATAGGAACTCTATTGCGGTACGGCGCTGGTGAATTTACTTTTGCGGTGTTTGTTGATTATTGATCGTATTCTGATTCAACTCGATCTGTGTTGTACAGTAATACCATAAAGAAGTTTAATCGAAACGTGCCTATTTAGATTTTTATTGTTGCGATAGTTATGATTAGGGGCTATGGATTATGGATCTGTACGGATAATCATGGTTTATTTGTTAATTTTGGTGAGGATTTCTACTTTCGAACTGCAAAATTAGTTCAGGAAATTCTGGTTTAAAATCTGTATTTCTAGTGATTAATGGAGCGCACTTCTCTTTGAGAGTATCTTAAGTTTGTATCCATCCAGATTATTACTTATTTATTTTTCTGTTCAAATTCAGGTCTCCATCATGGCAACTGTAACATGTTCACACTTTGTGTCTCATGTAAATGGCGGAACAATTCCACTGGATTCCAAGACTAACTTAGTGCACACTGGACTGAGGAACCAATACCTAACCCACAATGGCTTGAGGGCAATAAACAAGCTTGATATGCTTCAAATGAAAGGCAATGCGAAATTGACAGTTGAACGGTCAAGGAGCATGTTAGCAAGAACTCGAAGTGATAGGTCACAGGGGAAAATTGTGTGTGGAGCTGGAATGAGAGTGTGTTTTGTGTCAGCTGAGTGTGGTCCATGGAGCAAAACTGGTGGGCTTGGTGATGTTCTTGGAGGATTGCCTCCAGCTTTGGCAGTAAGTACCATTTTCTCAAGGCACTTGTCCTGGAAAGATTTGGTCTCAACAGAAAGCTGTAGAAAGGCACACCAAATTGTTATGCGCTACTAATCTTGCACTTTGCTTATTTTCCAGGCAAATGGGCACAGGGTGATGACTGTATCACCACGTTACGATCAGTATTTGGATGCTTGGGATACTAATGTGCTTGTGAAGGTTAACTCTTATTTTTCAGCCCTTTTTTTTGTTTTTTTTGTGTTTTTTTTATGTTTTTATTTTGTGTTTTTTTTTTTGTGTTTTTTCTTTCTTTCTTTTTTTTTTTTTTGGTTTTTTGCCAACTTCTTATGCATGATTTTTTTTGGTTCTGATGATGTTCATACAGTTAAAAGTTGGAGATACAATAGAGACGGTTAGATATTTCCACTGCTACAAGCGTGGAGTTGATCGCATTTTTGTTGATCATCCCATGTTCCTGGAGAAGGTTAATAGCTTAATCTATAATAGTTGATAAAATAGATTCATATCTGGAATTACTGCCTACTATTTCCTGAACTTATCTGTGTAATTTTGCACTTCTGAAGGTCTGGGGGAAAACTAAATCAAAGGTTTATGGCCCTAACTCTGGAAACGATTATGATGATAACCAACTCCGATTCAGCCTCTTGTGTCAGGTGATAGTTTTAGCTCTAAGGAAGGCACCTGCTTTTTGTTCCTTGATAGTTTTAACATGGAAATGCAAATGAAAAAAGTCTATCCAAGGCATTAGGAACTTGCTGCTTGTTCACATAGAGTAATTATTTGGTTTTATGTTTCTCTAGTAGTACTCTGCTTAAAATGCCTTAAACGGTGGTTTGCCTGAATTTTTTTTTTTCCCCTTTCAAATTTGATGGTATTCCACCAGTTGCCTTATGCATATAATCAGTCATTTAGATGAACATTCATGAATTAGCATGTGCTCATGATGTACCTTTCCAGGCTGCTTTGGAGGCTCCCAGGGTGTTGAACCTAACCTGCAGCAAATACTTCTCTGGGCCATATGGTAGTTTGGCGTTTTTTCCTATCTTATATAAATCTTTACCCGGTGATTGCATTTTAGAGCTGTTCTTTATTCTACTTGCATTTTTCAGGAGAAGATGTTATCTTTGTTGCGAATGACTGGCACACTGCTCTACTTCCATGCTACCTTAAGTCTATGTACCAATCCAGAGGAATCTACCAGCATGCAAAGGTTAGAAGAAACTCAACGATTCATACATTGCATTGACCTGTAATTGTAGTACTAAGGGCATTAATCCTTGACAGGTTGCCTTTTGCATCCACAACATTGCCTATCAAGGAAGATTTGCATTCTCTGATTTCCATCTTCTCAATTTGCCCGATTCGTACATAAGTTCTTTTGATTTCATTGACGGGTATGAATACCACAATAATCGATAATATAAAGCTACCAATTAACTTTTATCTGTTTTATGGATGCCAAATTTTGTTCACCATTGCAGGTATGCTAAGCCAGTGAGGGGAAGAAAAATTAACTGGATGAAGGCTGGAATTACTGAATCACATAGGGTTCTGACTGTGAGCCCCTACTATGCTCAAGAACTGGTTTCTGGGGATGCAAAAGGAGTGGAATTGCACAACTGCATCCGTCGGGCTTCTATAACTGGCATTGAAAATGGAATGGATACGCAAGAGTGGAATCCAGCAACTGATAAATACATTGATTATCACTATGATATCACCACTGTAAGATCATGATCTATTACTCAATTCACATCTTGCTTTATATGCCGGATGTTTTCTTATCAAAATTTTTGGCTTTAAGGTTATGGATGCTAAGCCTTTGTTAAAGGAAGCACTTCAAGCAGCTGTAGGTTTGCCTGTGGACAGGAACATTCCTGTCATTGGATTTATTGGCAGACTTGAAGAGCAGAAAGGCTCAGATATTCTTGCTGCTGCCATACCTAAGTTTATCGAAACGAATGTGCAGATAATAATCCTTGTAAGTAGTTCCAGATAGCTTTTCCCTGGCAAGGTCCATATGATTTACTACGATGCAATAACTCTAATCTGCATGCCAGGGAACCGGCAAGGAAAAATTTGAGCAGCAAATTGAACAGCTTGAGGTTTTGTACCCTGATAAAGCAAGAGGAGTGGCAAAATTCAATGTCCCGTTGGCGCACTTGATAATTGCTGGTGCTGATTATATGTTGATTCCAAGTAGATTTGAGCCTTGTGGCCTCATCCAGTTACATGCCATGAGATATGGAACGGTAAGCGCCTTCCTATTATTAGTGTCCTGAAAATGATGAAAAATATGACGCGATTAAGGAGAAGCCTGTGTGACCCTTTCGTGATCTAAAACTGCTTAAATCAGATCCCCATTTGTGCTTCAACTGGTGGCCTAGTTGACACTGTGAAGGAAGGATACACTGGATTCCATATGGGAGATTTCAACGTGGATGTAAGTACTTCATATCATCATAATTTAATGTTATTCAGTGATTTTACGATACCAATGTCGTGTTTTTCTCTATGAGAAGTGTGACAGAATCGACCCAGCCGATGTGCTGAAGATCGTCACAGGTGTTGCCAAAGCTCTTGCTGTCTACGGAACTCTTGCATTAGCCGAAATGATAAGAAATTGTATGTCACAAGATCTCTCCTGGAAGGTACAACCACCGTCCACCTATCATCCACTAGCCTTTTATTCTATTTTAACCCTTTTCAATCAACTCCAAGACAGGCATACATGATACATGTATTGATCTCACTGTTCTATAATAGGAACCTGCGAAGAAGTGGGAATCAGTGCTGCTAAGCCTGGCCGTGGCCGGAAATGAACCTGGCATTGATGGCGAAGAAATCGCCCCACTCGCCAAGGAAAACGTTGCCACTCCTTGAACGCAATAAATATTGAGTGAGTTGAACCCTACTCAATCTGGAGAAATAACTTAGTGGCTTCTGGAAGGCTTTTGTGTGTTGAACCTTAATGGTTATGAATTATGATATGATGACTGATGAGGATTAATTATAAGAGGTGAAAAAATTGATGTGATATGAGTATTATTATTGTTTTGAGGGATTTTGGCATTTTGCCCTTTAGAGAAAAGGAAAAATAAATAAATTCCTACAACTTGCGACCTTATTGACTGCGACCCAAAAGAGCCGTTAGAAGAATATATTACTTCACTAAACAAACATTTATAAATGGAAAAAGAACAACAAATGAGTGAGTGACGCTAAGGTCAAGTGGATGGGAGGGTATTAAAGTCGTGCTGTTTTGCTTTTCATTGGCCAATCTCTATTATTGCGGTTGCATATACTCTCATCTCCCAATGTGTTGTAGACCTGTGGTGGTATTCAGATCCCACACTATTTGTAAATTCTACACTCAAACGTAATTCAAGTAGTATATTAATAATATCACTTTCAAGCGAGCGAGCCATATGTGCATAGCTATGTGAAGCAGAATAGAGGAATATTATAATATAATGATGTTATTAGTGATGGTTAAAATAATGATATCCTAGCCCTGCCTGGGTTTGTTTTGCAAAAGAAAGAAATACAGTATGGTTCTTGTGCTGGGAGTTCATTCTCCAGTATATACTACTTTAAATCTTAACCATTGAATCTTATTTTATATTAAATGGATGGTTTTGATTTTATAAGGATATAAATGTAATTTGCATATATATAGTGTTTATTTATATTTATTTTATTTTAATATATTTATGATTTTGCAGGTAATTATTATACTTTTGCAGGTAATTATTATCTGACAAAAGGTCTAGAATTTCGTGCAAAACCCCATGTTATACAATGCATTGAGTGAAATATTCTCTCTCGTACAATAACCATTCTGTTTTCTTAAGTGCAACATTCTGTCTTATATATATTACAACCATTCCATATAACCATTCTGTTTACATAAGTCCAACATTTTGTCTCATATTACAACCATTCCATATAACAATCATTCTGTTTTCCTAAGTCCAATATTCTGTCTCATATTACAACCATTCTGTTTTCCTAAGTCCAATATTCTGTCTCATAAGTGAAACAGAATGTCATTTTGAATGAAGACATATTTCAAAACAGACTGTTAATATATTGAAAACAGAATGTTTATGTATTCCAAACAGAATGTCTATATATTTCCAACATAATGTAAAAAACTCAGAACAGAATGGTAAAACATATCAAACAGAATGTTGATATATTCCGAAACAGAATGTCAAATAATATACTCTAATATTTTGTCTCGAAATATGTTACATTCTCTATTGTTCATTGGACAACTTTTATTCCAATTTTCATCATAGTTATACAAGTTAAAATATAGTCAAGTGAGATCTTATTATATTCGTTTCATCTTGTAGTTTTTAAATATCCAAGTTTTAGAATTTTTATTTGTACTAAAATTGAGTTATTATTGATTTAAAATGTGAATTGAACAACGTGCACTGTGGGTCCGTAGCAAGGATTTAAAAATGGAGGAAGCATGAGAAAAGAATTATTAAGTGAAGAAAGTAATCATTAGTATAATTTTATACTATTTTAATTTAAAAGGTGCAATGACAAATTTATCCCTGCAATCAATATTAACCATTGATTTAGTTTTGTATCCAATGGTTATAAACCACCCCAGTACATGCTGTGCCAGCATGGGAGCCCTTTCGAAATATGGAAAGATTGACCGAATCTGGTATAATATTGGGATGTCAGAATTCAGAAACATTAGTTGCGCAATGTGATGTGAGTCAGAGTGGATGGATGGGTGTCTCCTACACTACACTAGTCAGTAGTCACTCTCGCTCTGTGCCTCTAACTGCTTCCCTAGAAATAGGAATCAGGTAAAAATCCTAATCCAAGTTCGAAGCTCTCGAGTCTCACTCTCAAATTGCAACGCACACAACACACTCTGATGTCACCAACCTAAAACCATGTTCTAATCAACTATTGCCATTTAGTACTACTCTACTTTCTTTCTTCATTTTTTAAGGTAATTACTTTAATCTTACTACTTTGTTTTGGCTTCCCACCCCCCCCCCCCCCCCCCCTTCCTTTTTACAAATTTGTCATTATTAAAATAAAGAACTACTAATATTTTATTGAAAAAGATTTTTAGTTTATTTTCTGAAATATCGCAATATAATACCATCCAAATGATTGCAATTAATATGGAAATGAAGATTGTGCTACTACATTAGAAGTGGCATACATAATTTTGAGGTGGCGGTTAGGGGTGTTAATGAGCCAGGGTAGTTCGCGAACAGTTCGAGCTCGGTTCGGTCAAAGTTCGGTCAAAATTCGACTCGAATAGGCTCGACTCAAGTTCGAGTTCGACTCGAATAATTTACAAACCAAGCCGAACACCTTTGAGTTCGGCTCGAAAAGCTCGCGAACAGGCTCGTGTTTTATTAACTTATAATACAAATCTCATACAATACATGTCTTTTGAAATGTATTGTACTAATACTATATTTGTTTAGACTTTAAAATAAATAAAATAAATTTAGAGTCTATGACTATTTTTCCGACATGTCTACCATATGCAATTAATGTATCTCCTTTTAAAGAAGTGTGAAATGAAAGAAGTATATATTTATTAGTAAATATATTTATTTTTATACATATATATTTATTAGCATATATAGAGGTTATATAAAACATTAAAAGTTAAAGTGTGTCTGGATCAAATATGATATAATTTTATTGGGATGGATGGAATAATTTTTAAATTATAAATATATTTTTAAAATTATTTAAATATATAGATTAAATAAAATATACATAATTTATATGCAATATATATTAAATATAATTTTTTTTATAAATTATGTGAAAATGAAAAATGAGACTGTTCGAGCTCGGCTCGATTTCGTCAAAGCTCGGTCAACGCTCGGCTCGAAGTAGCTCGGTCAATGCTCGGCTCGGTCAAAGCTCGGCTCGAATTCTTACGAGCTCAAGCCGAGCTCACCAGTGTTCGGTCTCAGTTCGGCTCGTTAACACCCTAGTGGCGGTAAAAAGATGACAAAAGAGGTACCGAATGATGTATAGCTGGCTGGAGTGAGGATGAAATGGGAGGCCACGTGAAGTTTGTCGGAACACTCTACCCTCCTTTCTTTCTTTCTATTCTGTCCATTGTCCATTGTCCAATGTCCAATGCCCATTGGAATCATCCACATCAATCCTACCAGTGCCCACACCCCACTCTCACTAGTAGCTGTATAATAAGGGAGTACTAGCATTTACTCCTAATAAGCAGTACGTACTAGTATTGTTTTTTAATCAAACCTTGTAGTAAATCATTGAATTATTTAAACAACACTATTTACTAGAGCGACAAACCAAATGACATTTCATTGTATCATTTAATATTAATTTCTGTTTTAGGATAAGCATTTGTTTGTATGTCCTGTAGTCGTAATAGTATTTACCAAGTGTGCCAATATTCATTGTGTTGATAAATTTTACAATACAAATTAATGTGGACGAGAGGCGATGGTGGTCCTTAGGGGCCATGTGCTTACGTACTGTGAAAATAATCACTACCACATGTGTACATTAATATATTACAAAAATCAATATGTATCAAGTTAGTATTTTACGCTGAGAATAATGAATAATGATGCTGAAAATTAAATCGTACTATAAACTCAGATTATGGGTGTGCAGCGTACTAGTCCCCATGTATAGATTATAGTAGTAGTGTTCATAGGCATCAATTAGAAAATGATAAGGCAAAATAAACACATGGTCAACGTTGAAAGATACAAGGAATAAAGTAGTACTTACCAGTAAACTAGTAATAATAGTAATACTGTAAGATAGTAATGCAGAGAGACACTTAACATTGAACTAGTTACTAGGCAGTAGTCCAGTGCTTCTTAATATGACAGCCGGTGATTCTATCATATTCATGGTAGTAAATACTACTAGTAATACCGGAGTGGAGTAGTATTATTATTATTATTATTATCCCTTCTTCCTTAGTCCCCACTTCACTCACTCCTCCTCCTCGTCTGTCTGTCTGTCTTTCCGCTGTTGCTGACTTCTTCCCGATGGAGCTCATTTCATCACTCCTCCTCTTCCTCTTTTCAGGTAATTTTATTCCATTCCCCGTCCAATTCTGATGTACGATATATGCTTGTGGGCGTTGGTTAATTTCATTATCCCTCTCTCTCTATATTTGCCAGCGTTTTTTTCACGCCGGAGTTCTCCTCCGCCGGCGGCCTCGGCATTAACTACGGACAAATCGCCAACAACCTCCCGCACCCCGAATCCGTTGTCCCCCTCGTCAAATCCATGGGCGTCTCCCGAATCAAGCTCTACGACGCCGACCCCCGTGTCCTTAAGGTCTTCGCCAACACCGGCGTCGAATTCATCGTCGGATTAGGCAACGAGTATCTAGTCAGCATGGGCGACCCCAAACAAGCCCAAGCCTGGGTCAAGAACAATGTCCAGTGCTACTTACCCGCCACCAAAATTACCTGCATTTCCATCGGCAACGAGGTCCTCACCTACAACGATTCCGCCCTCTCCTCCCACCTCCTCCCCGCCATGGAAAACATCCACTCTGCCCTCGTTGCCTGCAACCTCGATAAGCAGGTCACCGTCACCACCGCCCACAATTTGGGGGTTCTGGAGGTCTCGTATCCTCCCTCCGCCGGCGTATTTCGCAAGGATCTCGCGCAGAAGATCTCCTGCATCCTGGATTTCAACGCTAAAGTCGGTTCCCCCTTTCTGATCAATGCGTACCCGTTTTTCGCTTACAAGGCCAATCCGAAGCAGATTCCGCTGGATTTTGTTCTGTTCCAGGGGTCAGGGATTGTCGACTCTGGCTCCGGCCTGCATTACGACAACATGTTCCACGCCCAAATTGACGCCGTGGAGTACGCCATTGATAAGTTAGGGTACAAAAATGTGTGCTTGCAGATTTCTGAGACCGGGTGGCCGTCCAAGGGGGACCCCGACGAGGCCGGGGCGTCGCTGGAGAATGCCAAAACGTACAATGGGAACCTGCTTAAGCTGATTTCGGCGAAGAAAGGGACGCCATTGCGGCCCAATTTGAATCTCAACATTTATTTGTTCGCTTTGTTTAACGAGAATCAGAAGCCCGGCCCTACTTCCGAGAGGAATTTCGGGCTCTTCAAGCCAGATGGAACCCCCGTTTATGATCTTGGCTTCAACGGGGGCTTGGGGAGTAAAAATAACCCGCCGGGCCCCAGCGGCGACTCCGGCGGTTTGACGCCGGCTATCCTGAATCCGGGATCTCCCGATGGGTACTTGTCTATCACTGCCGACGACGCGGTAAACCCTTTTTTTTTTATCTCACCCCATTTTTTACTGCTTATCTTTTACTTTATCGGCGTTTTATGCAATAATTGATGTGCGCCGCCGGGGAGCGGCACCGGCAGCGGAGGGGTGCTCAAGGCCCTACTGGTTTAGGTAAATATCTAATGCGTTCCCCACCGGAGAAGTAGGATAACGGGCTGCCGTTAAGATTGCGCAGGGATTCCCACAGTTTTCAAGATTGGGGCAAAAATTGCGTGCCTTAGTTTAAAAATTGAGTTCTGATAACCATAAGGGATTAAATTATTGAAGAAACAGTTATGAATTCCCCAAACTTCGTGTACACTTTTTTCTTGGGTAAAGGGAATTACTACTTACTCGCTCCGTTCCTTTTTAGTTGTCTCTTTCAGCTCAATTTCAATAACCAATGTTTGCATTAATTAACTCATAAATTTACATTTTTACCCTTCAACTAAACTCATTCATAATAAATGTCAACAAATAGCATTTATGTAAAATGAAGGGCAATATAGTAAAAACATAGCATAACTACCTATAACTACCTAAAAATGACAACTATTTTGGAACACTTTTTACTCTCTAAAAAGACAACTAAAAAGGAACGGAGGGAGTAATTTAGTGTGTAGCAGTGAAGCAGAAGTAGCTGAATAAATCAAGCAGAAGACATATGCATTTATTGTTGAGATAGTTGTCATGTCCGAACATTTAAGATATCTTATTGCCCAACTACTGCATGGAAAAAGAAAATGCTTCAGTATGCTAGCACTACAACCAAAATTTATTTGCATCGTAATGTCTTATTCTGATACAAGTGGGAATTCTCCAACTCCCGCCCAGAAAAATTGACAAATAGCCAATTGTAGGATCAGGGTTGTTTCAGCTACCTGGATTCAATTAATATGGAAGTGAATGTAGGTGTTCCTTTTGCTCTCTTGTTGTTCCAAAGGAAGTATAGTTGTTGCTGGGAGATACGGATAGAACTTAGAAGGATGAATTAGAAACTTTGCGATTGATAAGAGGATAATAGTATGAGATTTATGAGCCCTTTACACGGTTAGATTGATTGATTCTTTCAAAGCTAGGAATCTGAATGCCTTGATATGTTCTACTGTTCCTTTGCTTGCTCAAATAATGCTATCAGAAAGACATAGTTGGTTAAGTTTTGTGAGTATATGCTCTGTCTTATTTTCTGGATAGGAAAAAGGTAATCTGGGCCACAATTTGGTGGATTGCTTTTCCAAATGTCATATTTGATTCGTTGTGCTGCATCTGCATCTGTAGTTAGTATGAACCATTGATATTGTATTGGTCACGGTAATTTCATTAATTCCCCATTCACGTGGTATCATTTTCAGGCGAAAGTTCATCTTCAAGGAGCTTTATCCATGGTGTGCATAATGGCTACGACAATTCTTGCATTGCTACTCTGATTCAATCCAGGACCGTAAAAAGTGATTCATTCAGGATGAAAGAATAACCTGTTGGGGAGGGCAAAAAGAGGAATTACTGAGTTGGGGGAAAAAGGTGTATGTATTATTGTTATTCTCTATTCCTTTTGCATCTTCACAATAAAGTTCTTTTTCTCATCATCATCATCCTACTGCTCTGAGCTTATGGAATTAAATTGAACTGCAACATCAATGAAAAGCATATGAAGGAATCAATCCTAAATCCTGCAGCCTTGAGAAGTGTTGGGAGCAATGGCAAAATTGTTGGCACATGGTTGTTTATTTGGTGTTTCCAACTTCAAACAGTGTAATCCCTTTTGAGGCTGGCAATGATGTATTGCTTTTCCATAATGTAAGCTTTGTCTGTAGGATGTGAGTATTGTGATGAATGCATATGTTGTTGGGATTTAGACAATTCCTAATGTCTTCTAATAGGGGAAGGAATATCTTGTTGGGTGGCTGGACCCCCACCACCCCTTCCCCTGACCCCCTTTGTAGTTCTATCATTGATCATTCATTCATTCTATTGTCCTTTTTTCCAGTTTAATATTAATGGGCAAGGGAAATGAGGATTGAGGGATCCTTGGAATACCAGAAGGATAATAATGAACCATGAATCGCTTCACAAACTATATATATGTAAATTTGTACACATTCAAAACTCATCACATCATTTATAACTTGTGAGGGTTTTTTGGGGGTTTATAACTTGTGAGTTTGAATCTAATTAATAAAATAAAATACGAAAATTAAGTGATATTAATTTCACAAATTACTAGTATTAAATTGAGAATAAAAATAAATATATTTAAATAAAGTTAATTTTTAATTTAATTACTAATGTACATTTATTGCTCAATTACTGAATTCACCCTTCATATGTTTAGATTTTAAAATAATATTTTTTCATTTAATTTTATTGAAATATTTTTAATTTCGAAGAAAAAATCATTTAATATTATTGAAATATTTTAAATTGGTTTATGTAGATCATAATCACAAAGCCGTGTGGACAAGCTCCGGCCTTTAGCCTTTATTTAACATATAATATCTAAAATTCAATACAAGTAAAAATTATATAAATAACACTATCAAAAATTAAATGTAGCTATTTTTAAGGGAACAAATTGGAGAACAAAGTAAATGTATCAAATAAATGAATAATACTTCCTCCGTTTTTAAAAAATTAAAATGAACCCACAGTGCACGCCGTCCAATGCACATTTTAAATCATTAATAACTCAAGTTCAGTACTAATAAAAATTCTAAAAGTTCGATATTTAAAAACTACTCGACGAGACGAATCTAACAAGATCCCACTTGACTATATTTTAACTAGTATAACTATGATTAAACTTTAAGTAAAAGTGCGTGTGTGAAGAGTACCCAATTTCAAAACGTTTTAATTTTAACAAAACGGAGGGAGTACATTATAGTACTCCTACTCCTACACCTACACGGCTACACCACATACTTCCTCCGTTCTCATTTAAGTGCTACATTTGCATAGTAGTAACTATTCATTGAGCAACTTTGATCAAACTTTTTCACATAATTCTATAAGATAAAACATAGTCAAGTGAGATCTTTTTAGATTCGTCTAATCACGTAGTTTTAAAATATCAAATTTTTATAATTTTTACTTACTTACAATTTGAGTTATAAGCATTTAAAAATGTGTCTTGGACTGCGTGAAATGCAGAAGTGGAGCACTTATATGAGAACAGAGAAAGTATTATTTCAAAATAAACGCGCGTCCTTGCCTCCTTGGATCCGAATAAAGAGAGTGCCCATTTATTATTTTGACCATGGATAATTCAATTTTTATTTTTCCCCTTTTAGTCCTTTACTTTCTGAAGAAATATCTGAAAATATCACTTCCACTAATCCATACTACCTCCGTTCTGAAATAAGTGATTCATTTGCATAGTAGTTACTATTCATTGAGCAACTTTTATTAATTTTTTAACATAGTTATATAAGAAAAAACATAGTCAAGTGAGATCTTGTTAGATTCGTCTAATCACTTAGTTTTAGAATATCAAATTTTTATAATTTTTATTTACGTACAATTTGAGTTATTAACCTTTAAAATTGTGTCTTGAACGACGTGAAATGCAGGAATGATGCATTTAAAAGAGAACAGAGGAAGTATAATTTTGCTTTCTATAATATGAAGCAAAATAAAATCACCGGTAAAGATTTGAAAAGAATTTGTTTTTTTCTTCCATGAATTGCGACTCCCCTTATAAATAGGGATGAAAACGGTACGGATACGGTCGGATATTGTCGGATACGGATATTATCCATATTTTTTTGTCGAATTCGGTATCGAATACGGATGGGCCGGATACGAATACGGTTTCGGATATTTCGGATTACGGATACGGTACGGATATAGGATGAATATATGACGGATACGGATTCAATCGGATACAGATTATCGGATAATTTTTTTATAATTTTTTTGAAAATTTGATATTTTTTTATAATTATTAGTCATTTTTAATTATTAAATAATAATATATTAATATATTCGGATATCCATATTTAAAATCCGGATAATATCCTATCAATTTTCGGATACGGTCGGATATTCTCGGATACGGTCAGATATTTTCGAATACGAATGCGGATATTAAAATACGGATTCGGATTCGAATATCATCGGATACGGCATCGGATCGGTCGGATATTTACCGTACCGCTTTCACCCCTACTTATAAACAGCATTACAAAATACAAACAAAGCAATAACCATGCAACGCATCTATTTTTATTGGTAAAAGCTAGAATTAGGTTTCCACCAATTCATAATAGTATGCTGCATGCAGGAACATAGCATGATAGCAACATCTGGCAATAATCACATTAGTACACATCCCACCCCCTAAGGCATCCATCCACAATACAAATACATGACTTCTCTAAACTACTAAACTTCACTGCCATCCAAAGGCTCTTCACCTTTCCTACAAAAAATTATACCATTCAAACAATACATTTCCGTCTTTTCGTCGGCGGGCAGGTAGGCTTGGCTCGCTTATCAAATACCTCTTTCAGTAAATTCATATTCATCTCAAGAACCACTGCTGCTGCGGGGCAAAAATGCCATGCTAAATTGTCAAAAATCTACTTTTTAACCAACAGTAGAGCATAAGAGAGGACACTGTATAAATGTGAAATTAGCAAAAGGTATCAGACTTCAAGATTCCATATGACCTGATGGCTCGCCCACCACCCCACCCGTGGAAGGTTTAACTCTTTGGTAGAACAAAACATACGCAGCAGATGTCCTGATTTCAGACTCATCCACCGGTGACACATGAGAGTCATCAAAATGGTACCATTTGTTGTCATCGATTAACTGCAAGAAAATGAAATGAATCTCAGTTCCAAAGGAATTCTGAAGCCAAAAAGATGGAGGTATGCCTGGAACAAGAATGAATGCCGATTAAGGTAGAAAACTGCAAGCATTTCATAGAAAATGATCCCTTCCTTGTTTGTCAAGTGGGAAAGCATCATCTAGCATAAATAGCAACACAACTTCAAATTGCTTGAGCAACTACAGCATGAAGACAAAATCAATCCAGTGGGCAAATGCAAAACTGGATGTATCAGCAAGCAACTACCTTGCAATAAGCAGAATAGTGCCCACCACCAAGGCCCCCATAGTGGTTGCTGATTGCAAACAGCTCATAAACATGTGAGCCTTCAGATGCACCCTTGCTCCTAACGTATTTGTTCAAATCAAGATTATGAATTGGGAAATTGACAAATGTGTCTAGTTTGTTTTTGAGCCATCGACTGTATGAGAATCGTTTCAGGTGAAAAACAAGTATATCTGGCAACCTCCATAGGTCCAACTTTTTACTTGCTTGTCTGTGTTCCTTGCACCGGGGACAATACCTGCATATCCAATCATTTAAGAATGTGGCACATCATCAGAAACTTAAATATGAGACAAGTGTTATTGCATTCTAACAAGGTTTCAGGAAATCTGCTATACCACATATCATCAGGGCCAAGGGGCTCCTCTTTCAAAAATGCATCCAAACAAGAAAATAGAGATATAGCCTCTTGCTTAGTTTTTTTGGCAAGAATTCCAGATTTGTGAACCTCAGGAAGATCCTTCAAATAACTGGAATCATATAATTCATGCTCCCTCTCAGTCCAGTCAAGCATGACTTTAACTATACGGCCAGGTATAATGGTGGTATCTTTTACTACAGGCCTGCAACTATAACCCTTGTCATCAGTAAGGCAAAGCCGGAACGACAACTCCTCGGTGCACATTGCCTCTGGCTCAATTTCCTCGGTTGAGTGGATCGGATGTCCCAATTGGGTGCTCGAGCTGTTTGTCTGCTCTTCCATGGCACTCAGAGTAGATCCATTTTGTTTGCTTCGATGAATTTTTGTTGAAGTGGCAAATGTTTTTTTCCTTATAGGGGAGAGCACCCTACCAACAGCAATGCCAAGATCACCTCCAGATCGTACATCCTCCAGCATAGTTACTAAGGGGTTCAGGAAAAGCTTCCTTTCACTGAAGCAGAAATATTACCACATTCAGGGACCATTTAATAATTGAAGGAACATATATGAAAGGTAATAAGTTATGCATTCTCCAGATAATTTCTCTAATAAAGACAAATGAATTTCCACAATATGGTTGTTTCTAACCATTAAACACAAACTGAAATGCAATGAACTCTTTCAAAAATGCGAGGATTCTTCTGGAGTTCAGATAACCAAAAAGTGATTTTATTAGATTGTTTGGCGGTATGTGGTATTTGAAAAAGATCTTATAATTGCTTAAATTACTAATACCGTAATAGAGATTTTGGAATCATCTTTAAGATTTTGCCCCATTTTCATAAGATTTCAAAAGGATTAGACACAGAAAAGTGAAATGTTCAAACAACTTCAGGTTTCAAATTTGCAACAATTATAATCACTCAATCACCATAAGCATGCATACTATATAAAAAATATAAAATATTATACAATGTAAGAAATCAATGCTATATCTTGAGACTTATGGGAACTCACTCGTCCTCATATCGATGGCAAATCTCAATCCTTGTCAAGTCTGCCTCCTTTTTAGGGAGCCTATAGGCAACAATATGTTCATCATCCTTAATCGTAGCTAAAGATTCAGATGGATTATCAAGATACCGATATATCCGATGTTCATAGACCTACAGATCAAAAGTTGAGAGATTTTGAGATAAACTACTGTATAAGGTAATACTTAATGATACAAACATCAAAAGATAAATAATGATAATAGAATCTACCTCGGCAAGGAGCAAGTACTCATCACTGCGTAAGCAGCAAGCAATACCCAGTGCCTGATTCAGATCTTTGTTACACCCTTGCTTCAAAACAGTAACAGTGAATGGCATAGGAAGCCCACTTCCATCACCATAAAATACCGTTACTGTCATTGACCTTGTAGCTGTTGATGGAAGAGGTAAGGAGAGATACATAAAGGGATCAAATGTTATTGAAATCTTCTCACAAACAGGGCAAACCAGCGTTGATTTGTATTGTCCCTGTCAAATATTCCTAAAATTAGACATCATCCAGACAAATGCTAGACAAATGCTAGAGAGGACTACATTCAGAACCAATTTTTTGACAATGCAAAAACAAAGAGGCCTAGCATAACAGATTTTTCATCTGTAAAAGGTAGAGAATTGTGTCCGAAATATTAATCAGCAAGAACCACCAAAATAGAAATCTCATGTTGATGGGCATAATAACTCATAACACTCCCAAGTGCTTGAGAAGAAAAAGCCAATCCTGCACTCTCGTAATGGCCTTTTTATATCTAGAGAATAAACATCTACTCTTGTTCAATACAATATCTTCAATAGGCACTACAGGCATAAATGACCAATAAGGTTAGGAGATTGAGGAATTTTGTTGGATTAGTAAAGTAAGAAACTGGCACACCCAAATTACTCACCTGGCAAATATCTACAATTACTGAGTCATTTCTAGCCTTGTGATATCTCCAACAATTATCTGCAACTTCCTCATCAGGCTGGCCATCAGAATCCTTTGTTTCAATATAAGGCTTTTGCTTCACACGATTTAAATCCTCATGCAACCCATCAAGCAAAAAGGCAAGGAGTTCCTGAGGTAGATGTGGTGAAAGAATAAAGATTCAATATTCAGTTATTCTTTTCTTTTTTTCTTGGTATGACTAGATTAATGCATATGTATATCAGCAGAGAGAAACTAAGCGACCAAAAAACAAAGAATAGAATAATAGAATTCTTAAATAATTTTCTGGCTACAATTTGGATAGCATGATAGCAGAAGATTGCTTGCATCACTTAGTTTCAAATTTGGTCTAGACACCAAACAAACCTGTGAATCATGCTGGTTGTACCCACTAAATTGCGGAGCAAAACGAGCAAGTTTCCCTTTAAAGGCACGCGGGGCCACAGGAGTTCGGCCAGGTGACCATAATTTCCTCAATAACTCACCAAAAGCAACCGCAAGTTCTCCCTGTAAGATCAAAATCATTGTTCCGGCACTTAAAGCAAAATTTGCTCCAACATAAAATCTAACACAGTGGGGGTAAGAAGAGCAATTACATGCATTCCCAATGGGTTTTCTCTGTTGATCTCATCACTGTAATCTTGCAAGAAGTACTCAACTAGGGGTGGTGTATGAACCAAACACTGAAGAGCACTATTCATGAAGCAAGTATTTCCTAAATTCTGCAATCCTGCAAGACCTCCACTATCTCCTCTAGTTCCAGTCCTCAAACCATCATAACCATCATCCAAACTCCCATATGTGGAAGAAGCAGTACTTTGATGATAACTGTTGGAGCTATAGCCTGCAGTCATTCCATTTGACATAGTTGGGCCACCAGCAATTGAAAAAGGTGATCTTTCCGGTTCCACTGGAACCAGAGCTAAGCCATTCCCAGTTGAATCCATGCCAAACCCATCAGTGAGCACCTCCAGAAGAATCTACAGTAAAATGTAAAAGTGAAAAAGGCTGGGAATATAATTTACTTAATACCTAACAAAGTTAATCAAATAAATGGCAAAAGATAAAACTACTGACGGAAGCCTTGTAACCATGTGATCTCAACAAAAGTTAACCTGAAAGTGCTAAAAGAACACTGTTAAGTTGCATCTACAGAAAAATCAATTATAACACATACTTAAACAGCAGAAACTTCTGAAAATTCATATGCACAAAGTAGAACATCATTTGTGATTTTTAATAATAAGTAGTCCTGTGCTTACATCTTGATCCATCTGCAAATTAGCTTCCTCTAAAGTTTGGCTTGAAGAACTTAACACAGTATCCTTCCGCTTATTAAAGTAGTCCCAGATGCGTGCCTGAAGAAAACAAAATAAAAACATGGAATGAAAGTTGAACACATCCAATATCTTTTCAATGATGTTACCAGACAGACTAATAAATGAAGAACAAAAACATTGTCCATAGCATACCTGATCAGGGCGTAAACCTTTAAGCTGGGACACTTTTATATAGAGATCATGTAAAGAAGCCTGTAACACAGAATCATAGAGAAGCCTGAAATTTGTATTGTTACAAAGTTCAACAATTATCAATAATTGAAAAGTCAGATCAACGAAATCTTATAGGAAAATACTGAAGATTTTCTATCTTCTCAATGATAAATCAAGCTCTAGAATTTATGCTGAGAGAATGTACGGAAGTTTGAGTATACTATATAGACTAGATGGATTATATGGAAATATATACGTATGTACAAGTGTTTCTGTTACAATTTTCAGGACACCAAAATTTGAGAATATTTGTGGAGTTAATAATAAATACTGTATAAAGTTGTGCAAGGTCATTTCTATCAACTTGCACTATTAGGTGAAAAAGTCATTCTACTTGGTATCAGATAAGAGCACCAGCATTGTGTAGAAAACTTTATGGAGAAGAAAAAGCCCAGACATGAGTAAACTTGTTCGAGAAGATACTAATAAATATAGGGTAATACTTCCTCCGGTTTGAAATAACCGCTCCATTTCTGGGTTTCACGGAATTCAAAACACATTTTTAACCCTTAATGACCCAAATTATATACAAGTAAAAAAAATAATAATAAAAAAATTTGATATTCTAAAACTATGTTAGTACACGAATCCAACAAGATCTCACTTGACTATGTTTCCTCTTATATAACAACACTAAAAAGTTAAATTAAAAGTTACACAATGATCAGTAAAAACTATTCAAATGGTGCAATTAAACAAAAACGAAGAAGTATTTCTCATAGGATGAACTTCACCTATTTTCTTACAGAGGTAAAATCCAAAGGTGAAGAAAATGATGCACTAACATAGGATGTAAACAAAGGATAGGAGGTTCCACCTCAAAACAGATTGGCAATGGATGGAGTAGCTACTATCGATACGGAGAATCCCACTCATTCATCGATTATGAGACACTAAACACACACACATCTCTCTCGAGATGACACTCAACTTGAAATCTAATCTCACATCAAGGATCGACAACATACCTAATCCAAGTACACATGGCTTTGATATCATGTAAACAAGGGATATGAGGTTGTAACTCAAAATTAATAGGCAATGGGCGGAGTATCTTATATCATGTAAACAAGGGATATGAGGTTTCAACTCAAAATTAATTGGCAATAAGTAGCTCATACGCATAAGAATCCCATTCATTCACCAATGTAGGACACTTAACGTAAGAAAAAATTTATAATATTAACATGCTGACAAAATAATATTTCACTGGTTTATACTTCAAAGAATCATATAAAAAAGAAAGAAGAGCACTGGAATAGAAGACAGTCACAGAGCATAAACAAACATTACTTCTTCAATGATCCATATCAGCCATGCTTAAATGCATACATATATATATAGGAATACGTGTGAGCGTATGTGTTAGTTTTATACGTCGTATACACTAAAGAATATAGGCATAAAATAAGAAGGCAAAAAAGGCTATAATATGCTGGCATAATGTGCTGGAGGCAGTAGGGAATTAATTTTAACATGGTTGACACACTAGAAAATCATTTTCACCACTTCACACATATGATTGTAAGCACAGAACAAGGATTAGGGGCTGTTTGTTAACATCTGAACTAAATGGTTCGAAGGCTGATTTAGGTACAAAATAGCATCTGAACCATTCAGTTAAGAGGTAAACAAACATGCCATTACTTTAATAATTTATTGTCATAAAAGATTACAGAGTACCCTGGTACCTTTTTGCTTAGCCTAATAGCTACTTCACTCTGATCTCTAGAGTCAATTAGCCTGAGGCACAAGGGGAAAAGTTCGACGACTAATTGCTGTTGATCCCCAACTGAAATCACCTTCCGTGGCAATGCTGGTCCTCCTTTATACCTGAGAACAAATACACAACATTCAACGAAAGTCGAAATGGAATATTTAGGGGATGTAATACATCAAAACTCAATCACAAAAAATTTTCCAATGTTGCAGCAGAAAGCAGATAAAACACAATTCGACAATGTGTTTCATTCTCAAGTTGAAGATTGAGACTGCAAATTGGAACATGAATGGTGAATGCATTTGCTCATGATTTTTAGTGAAACACTAGTCACAATTCATCTCTCTATTTGTTCAACCTTCTTTTGGGATATATCAATAGTTACAAAAATGGTGGAAATCAATTACTAATATTACCATTTGTGGAATTTTTCCCAAACTTCCTGGGGAACTAAAACATAATCACGCCTTTCTTCCAGAGTTCTAAGAAGCTGAGGGTCATCATCCTTCTCCCCACCAGTCACAATAATGTCAGTGTTATCAATCGCTCCTGGTCTACCATCTGAATTTGATGACACTAATGATTGAGTTCCAGCAGCACAATCTTCAAAAGGGTATGAACCTTCAATTTGCCCAGTGTACCTCTGCCAAGCCACGAGCCACCTGAGAAAAAGTCAAAAAGGAACATAAACATGTGCATGTGCATGCCTGTTTATTTTAAAAATGAAATTGTCTTCAAATGGACCATCAACATCAACTGACTATATTAAACCTTGCTTATGAGAGTCACTACAGCGACCTTCTGACAACAGAGAATTACCCAACAATAAAACCAAATAAGCTCAAAATTTCTACCCAAAGAATCTAAACTAGTACTCAACCATTATAGGTAACAGGGATAAAACTCTTGGCAGATATATATTATATACAATACATAATTTACACATGTGCAAATAAACTTCAAAAGGTTTGTTATAAAATAATGACATCTTATGCTGTTTAGCCATCTGTATGTTCAAATATAATTATGACAAAAGAAAGAAGCAAATTTCATTTTCCCTTAAATATATACAATGAAAATACAATTGTGTGTGTTGCAAGTTCAAAATCACACTGAGGAATCTTTAACAAAGGAAATATAAACACCAAAGCTCAGTCATTTTCATAAAACAACTTACTTCCAATCTCAAATATAAGCCTACTTTTTAGGCCGCCATTACTATAGAGATCTTATAGACTATCCAAATCAACTAGCAAGATGAAATTACAATAATTTTTTCCGCAGCCAAGATGCAAACCACTTGCATAATCAGGCATCATTGGAAGTTCAAATTAAAATCACACATATTTAATGGAAACTCTACAAAAACCTACGAAACTCAACATATAAGACTAAAGCGTTGCACTCATGAAAACAAACAAATAAATAGTAATAAAAACATATATGAAAAAAATTATCAGGATAAAACATGAATTAAGGATTTAACGCCGTTAATTAACTAACTAAGGTAAATAATCATGAAAAGGAAACTTTACTTGTTAGACACGACGTAATACAAGTTCCCCTCACGAAAATTAGATTCCGCTTTTTCAGTCAATTCACGAACAATCCTCCGTTCCTCCTCAGGCTTGCATGGTAGCTCTATCGATCCATTCTCCATCATGTAGTTATACCCCGATGAATCTGGAATCGTCATGGCCGAACAGTAACGCAATCAAAATAACGCACAGAAGCCCCTGCAATTATACCAGATCGATTTCAAGAACGCGGCCTCGAAATCTATAATTTCACAAGAATCAAGAAACAGAAACTTACCGGCAAATCAGAGAATACAAAAAATGGAAATGATTACACAAAATGAGAAGAAATTAAACAGGTATTATTGCTACTGTTTCGGCGGGGATTCAAATGGGAACCCTAGATTACAGGGGAGGAAAGATTGAGGAGGATCCAATTCGGGAGTTTCGATCGAAAATCTGAAGGAGAGAATTTAGAGAGAGAAAGAAAGAGATCGACCGAGACCCGTCTGTTTAAAACCTTTTTTTGCCCCAATTCTCTTTTTATATAATTTCAATGAAATACTTCTTCGTAAGAAGTAAATAAATGAAGCATTTGCAGAAGCTATAAATCATTAATTTAAGCAAAAATATAGTACTAGTACTTCAAAACTTCCGTATCATTGGGATGAGACTTAGCCCAAGTAGTTAAATAGGATAATTAAAGTAAAGTGGATGAAAGGTGTAGGATTTGGAAAATCAATATATAATTAATCTAACTAATAGTAAAAATATCCTAAACATTACAATTTTCATTGTAGCAAATGACATTCACTACAAGAAAAAATCTATTTCTTGACCGAAAAATTCGGTCGGTAACACCAAAATGCGGGTCGTTTCAGGGGTTACCGACCGCATTACTGACCGAAAGTGTCGGTCGAAAATATCTTGGTTCAAAATTTGCCGCCGACCAAAAAAAACTACCGTCGGGGCCCTGCCGACCGAATTTTCGCGACCGAAATGTGCGGTCGCTAAAATCACACCACATATAAGAAAAATTGTGCTGAGGATGTCTCGAACCCCATTAGATCACCACATAAGAAAAATCACCGGTGACCTCAGCTTCCCAACCTCCACCACCTTAACCAGCTTGGCTAGATCTCTAATCACCAATTAGATCCCTCCATGTGTCATATATTAAAGCCTTTTCAAATATGTTTTGCAATATGTTGAAGGGAGGGCTCGAACCCTTGTGAGGAAGACCTTTTCTCGCGCAAGTGCCATCTGTGTATCCTACCTTTCATGTTTTTATATGTAAATCTTAATATATAACATATATAAATATAAACAATAAAATAAATATTTATTAAATTAATTATTTAAATAAAACAATAAAAACAATAAAAAAATTAAATTATATAATCATAAAATAAATTTATAATAAAAATAAAATAATTTATATTGATAAAAAATAAATATTAAATTACATTAAAAAATATTCATGAAAATAAACAATAAAGAAAATTCAAAAATAAAATAATGGGAAAAAATTTAGCTACCCCAAGTTTCGGTTGGTAAATTTAGCGACTGAATTTTTGGTCGGTAACTTTAGTGACAGAATTTTCGGTCGGTAAGTCGGTCGTTAAATTATATTTCTTTTATAAAAAAATAATAAAAAATTAGGAAAAAATTACCGACCGAAAGTTCGGTCGGTAATGCGGTCGGTAATACCGACCACATTCATTGCGGTCGGTAAAATGGTCGGCAAAAACCCCCTTACGCAATAACGGCTATGAATTTCCGACCACGGCTTGTGGTCGGTGATGCGGTCGATAAAATGTCGGTCGGTAAATGCGGTCGGTGTTCCCGAATTTTCTTGTAGTGATTTTGGTTGCTAAATCCTAAAATTGATGCTAACGAGATTATATGGACCAAATTTACGATAAAAATTCATTAACCACCAAGAGCTTAGCATCCAAATTTTAATAGTATATCATAAAACAATGGTAAATTCTATGCCAAAAAAGAGTGGCACAAAAGTCAAATATGACCATTTTTAATGAGACGGATGAGTATTAAAATTGTGCCATTAATTTTTTTTATTTCTCATTCCCGAAATATAATATTGAAATTAGTCCCAATTAACTCTTCAATCGTTAAAGGAATCTTGGTTTTCCCATCATTTAGTGTTGATTATCCCTAGTAAAATCAGTAAATTACCACATTTATGCTGCCCTTAAATTTCGAAACATCAAGATTATGTATAATCGTTGTTTTTGTTTTAAAAAATGATAATTGGATGTGTATATATGTACCTCACATATATTATTATTCCGTTGGTCCAAAAGCTTATTCAATTCATCATAGAGCGACAGACAATCTAATTACAAGACAGTCCCATTAGGCATGGATATTTTACAGATGTATATTTGATATGTTTTGGACCAAATTGATTGAAACACAAACTAATTAAGGTCAAAGGTGAAGAAGGCATCTCAAGGATTTGCCATCAATCAGCAGTTGCATTGCATCATTAATCTTCCAAAACGGCATCTCATGAGTGATAAATTCATCCAACTTCACGGTCTGACAAAAAAAACACACAATAAAATAAAATAAAATAAAAATAACAATAGCTTTTGCAAATCTTTCATTTTCTTGATCATATATGAAGGAAATTAAATTTAAAAAAACCCAAATTTATATGGATAAATTGCATGCATCTATATTTAGAATATACATATCGAGTGTAGTGTATTTACCCCATTCATGCATTGAGTGACAAAATTAGGCAATTGTGATTTGCCCTTGAAGTCCCCAAATATTGAAGCAACAATTTTTCTCCCGTCAAAAAGCTCCATTGGATGAAGAGGAAGCATTCTTGGTGTTGGATGTATTCCCAACACTATAGTCAAGCCCCATCCCTGCAACCATATACATTTATACTACATAATAATACACTCATGGACGGGACACACACTAAAACAAAATTTACTAAATAATTATAAAATGAATAAATAAATTAATACGGAGCAGTATGTGGCAGTGGTAGTAGAGATTCTTACATCATGGGTAGACAGAAAGGCCTCACGGATGACATCTACGTTTCCTGCACACTCAAAGCTATAATCCACTCCGCCATCTGTCACTTCCCTTATTTTCTGTATCATATCAAAAGAGAAAATATTTGTAATTAGTGGACCTAAAATGTAAGCCCAATTAAAAATAGCCAGGAAGTATAAATGGGCCGTGATCATAAATAAAGCCCACTAAGTACTACCATTTGTACACTTCGTGTGAGCTAATTAAAATACTTCGTACTAGCTTGGAATAGTATGAAGTACTTCATCTTCTTTATTTTTATCTTTCTTTTTTTTTTTTCTTTTTTTTTTGCGATAAAAGTTTATTAAATTGCCTTAAGGATAGACCTAAATAGAGCACATTTCTTTTCTTAAAAAGCAATTCAGATCTTCGGTTACTTTGGCTCTTTTATTTTTAATACGCATGTAAAATTTTAAAGAGACATATAGTTATAGAAGAAGAGAATACAAATTAAAGTAGCAACCTGGTGCAGTGGCATGTCCAAATCCTTTGGATTTATGAAGTCAGTGATCCCAATTGCTTCTCCTATCCAACCACGCAAAGAAATAGAAAAACTTCGTTGAGGCAGAAACACATTATATACTTACTATATGTCCTAAATGGAAAAAAAGGTAAAAACGTCCTTTATCTTTCCAAAAATTTCAAATCCGTCCTTTTTCTATTTTATTACCGATTTAGTCCGCTACAAATGCTAATTATGTTCAAATCAGTCCTTTTTTCACTAATTATATTCTAATTGCTGACGTGGCAAGGATTTTAATTTAAACCTGACACGTATGCATAATATTAGTCCTTTTTCTTTTATCTTTTGCCAATTCAGTCCTAAACTTTTATTTTATTCTATTTAGTCCTCTACCCCAATCACTCATTTTTATATTAATTGGCCTCAAACCTTTCAAATTATTTCATTTTAGGCCCAGAACCTTAAATTTTTTTATTATTACTAATACATTTATCAAATAAATGCACAACATACTTCCATAAATAAAATTAAACACCAAACCTCATATATTGGGTTCGACTGCTTTGTTATCGGGTCTTTCAAGTACCGGAATTTTACGGACTCTCTCTAATAACCACTCGACCGCAACCGATTGTTCATTGGTTTTGGTTTCCTTCAGTAACAATCAACAGAATCTTACTTTGCGTCCTACCTTAGGATGTAGCAATATTTGAGTAAATGATTTAACTTGAATTTTTGGAAGGTTGTGGATACAGGAAGCCTTGGTTTTATTGAAAAATATTAATATTATTAAAAATATTAAAAAAATAGCCTGAATTTTATTGTCCACAAAGTATGATTGTGCTGATTGTTGCTGAAGGAAACCAGAACCAATGAACCATCGTTACGGTCGGGTGGTTAGAGAGAGTCCGTAAAATTCGGAACTTCAAAGACCCGGTAACAAGGCGGTCAAACCCAATGTATGAGGTTTGGTATTTAATTTTATTTACGGAAGTATGTTGGGCATTTATTTGATAAATGTATTAGTAATAATAAAAAAATTTAAGGTTCTGGGCCTAAAATGAAATAATTTGAAAGGTTTGAGGCCAATTAATATAAAAATGAGTGATTGGGGTAGAGGACTAAATAGAACAAAATAAAAGTTTAGGACTGAATTGGCAAAAGATAAAAGAAAAATGACTAATATTATCCACACGTGTCAGGTTTAAATTAAAACCCTTGCCACGTCAGCAATTAGAATATAATTAGTGAAAAAAGGACTGATTTGAACATAATTAGCATTTGTAGCGGACTAAATCGGTAATAAAATAGAAAAAGGACGGATTTGAAATTTTTGAAAAGATAAAGGACGTTTTTACCTTTTTTTTTTCTGTCCTAAATCATAAAAAGTCAAATTTATGGTTGGAAACGTGCGCATAGGCATTCCACCATCAGAATAAACTTCTTTCTACAAAAAAAAAAATATTGAAATAAACAGTACTCCGTAATCATCCTGGGGACAAATACATGTTTTTTTTCTTCTGTTGCATACGCATACATACCTTTGATTCGTTTATCTGGATTGGTGTCAACTCCAATAATTCTAGAAGCTCCCCTGGTTCTTGCCCCTTCCACTGCCTTCAATACCCCCACCAAATTTAGATAAAATGCCTCAATAATTATGTTGTGTATTAAGAGTATTTTTATTTTCAAAAGAAAGACATATAATTGAACAATATATGCGACCGGCCTCAGGATTGCAAATACAATTAGTAAATAAATTTAATTTTTATGTACTCACAGCCAATCCCACAGCACCAAGGCCAAAAATGGCGACAGTTTGCCCAGGTTGCACGTTGGCTGTATTCCATGCCGCACCTAAACCTGTACCCCAATTTTTAGATTGATAATGACGATGGTCGATGACTGCAGTGTTAAAAACAAAATTTGCAATATATGTTGCTGTTGTTGAGGGAGAAAGGATCGGAATAGTTGTTTAATAGTGATGAGGATTCAACAACCTTCCCTTCGCATTAAACGATCCACCTTCAATTCCTTGGCAGTAAGCAATATAAAAGAGGGGAAATTGCTAAATGGTGAAGGCCCGAAGGGGTTTCGTCTTCTAGTCAACATCAACATATTCAACACTTAAACTAAATATATACTCCTTCATTATTTGTCCATGTGATTTTTGTTATACCTAAACTAATCATGGTATTCATATCTTTAATTAGGTATATCATGTTTAAAGTTTTTATTTATTTATTTATTTATTTACACTGTAATTAAAATACGGAAGGGAAAAAAAGGAAGCTAAGGAATTGGTGGGCACCCAATAGACGCTTATTTAACTGCTTTTTTATAATTATTTTATAAAAAATAAGTACAAGATAGTATATATAATTAAGATCATATAGTGGATGAAAATATATACTACAAATGCATACATACACATTTAAATTTTAATCAAATCAATCAACTAATGCGTTTACTTTATACAACAGCTAGCTTGATGAATGAATTAATTAACAATAATTAGTCTTGCATAATTTTATTAAAACTTATTAGATGTTGAGTTTGATTTATTTTGTAAATGTAAAATTGAATGATGGGTGTGGGTTGCACAATTAAATATGTATAGTATATCTGCATTTATGAGTATTGAGTATGAAGATAATGATTTAATTACCAGTGGAAAGACAGCAGCTTAACAGTGACATTTTTTGGAGAGGAGCATTTGGGTGAAGTTTGACGAGACAGGCAGAGTCAACAACTGTGTACTCACTGAAAGTAGATGTATTTAGGAAATGATAAATAGGGTTGCCGTCTTTGGTGGAGAACCTGCATTTTCCATCATATACCATTGTGCCCTTCAATGGGTTCACCACATATTTCTCACAACGGTTGGTCTTTCCAGATGTGCAGTATGAGCATTTCTCACATTCCCCATTGAATATGGGGATTACATGGTCTCCCACCTCCATATCACTCACCCCTTCTCCCAATGATTCTATCACACTGCATACCAGCCAGTACTTAGTCAAAGGATTTCCAAGATTCAAAAACCACATATCATCATATTTTATAAAGTAGGTTATTATTAGTATGTATTAGTTCCAACAAAATCAACTTTATTAATCACTGAAGTGGTTATGTTGATATAAACTTCTTACCCAGCAGCTTCATGTCCAAAAATTCTTGGAAACATCCTTTGTGCCTCATTCTGGCCAACACACGCAACATAAAGGAAAAAAACAAATGAAAATCGATTTATGAAGTGGCAACATACTATTATCTACTATGAATGAATCAATCCACACATGTAATTAACATATGCAATGAATACCCGTCCTTCCCAAGCACTGAGATCGGAGTGACAGATAGAAGTGTACAGAACCCTAATTCTGACCTCCATCTTTTGTGGTGGTGCCACCGCTATCTCCTCCACCACCAGAGGTTCCTCTGGCCCATATGCCACAGCGGCTGCGTGCAAATTATTTTATTAAATACTAGTATAAGAAATTTGAAAGATTATATATGATCTTTAGACAAGAGGGTTTATACAAAAACAACAGCCGCCCACCAGTTGGTGTTGTGCATATTCTTGTTTCTATTAGAGATAACATTGTTTAGACAATTTTGTGGAACAGAAGTAATTAATAGTATTGGTTATGCGATGAGGATGATCCTCAAAAACTGATCAAATACCCAATAACAATGTGTGTTTTAAACGCTTGATCGAACTCAACATAGTATACTGTTAAGTCTGTCGACTGTAATACGAGGTTATATATGTGCTATTCCGTTTTGTCAGTTGATTAACATATTCAATGGATATTGAAAATGATGGATGGAGGGAGTGTTGTATACGTACCTTTGCAAATGATTACTTTTCCAATGGTGTTTTTTGAATCCAAACTGCCCATGATTTTTTTTTATTTTGTTGTAGATCGATTTGTGAGGGGCAAGGTTTATTGGACTTGAGTAATGAAATGAAATCTGCGAGAAATCTCTCTCTCTCTCTCTCTGTCGTGTATATGTGCGTGTGTATAACTGTATATATAGGCAATAAACAGTGGTTGCTACACTACAGTAACAGGGTTTGACAATAGCAGAAATGGGGGTGATGGCAAACTGGCAATGACATATTTCCACATGCACGCCCAGCCACCACCTCCACATATCTTTCTTAGCTTGTTTGACTTGGATTCATTATATTCATTTCTTTAGCATTTTTTTTTTCTTTTCTTTCTTTCTTTTTCCCAACACGACACCCGCGCGGGGATTGGGACTTAGCCCAAGTGGTTAAGCCTCTGGCTCTCAACCTTTAGGTTGAGGGTTCGATTCCTACCCGACCCCTATCCCTCCCCTTTTCCCCTTTGTAATTGTGTGGAATGGGCCCCAACCACTTCTCTAGCCTGTATAGGCTGTTCCGAAAAAAAAACACTGACACCCGCGCTGATACAATATGCTATATAATGACGCCTCAACCCTCTATATTGCTTTAATTTATTACTTCATAAAAGAACCAATTAATTGTCTCATCCTTTTAAATTAATTACAAGAGTTGATAAAAATTCACATTCTATAAAGCAATATTCAGGTGGTATTCTAAATTATAAAAAATGATCTAAATCTGGCATTACATCACATAATCAAAATTTATATTCATGTTAAATGTATCATCAAACAAAAAGAAAAGGACTCATAACACATATATAGAATGTATTATTTCTTTTAATTAGCAAGGAGGCGACAATAATAATTTACTATAATTATTATTACATAGGTAGATAAATATATTAAAACTGTACAATTAGTATGAAACGTTTATAATATTATTGCACACTTCTTTAGGATTTTAAACTGCGCAAATCGATGGATGAGATTTCAAAAGTATATCGTAAGCTCGACTTTAAAAACAATATCGACAACATAATTTTATGTTTTCATGTCATCAATATTCGTAACACTTGCAGCCAGATAGTTTCTATATCTATTTTCAGGACAAAGTCAACAGGCATCCTTATCAATGAGATGCCTCAATCATTTTTAAAAATTAAGGTGGACAAGATAATATTAACAATATTTCTAATACAGTATATGTTTCATTTCCATTTTCACACTATTCAATATACTTTCTCTTTAATGAAGTAATAAATAAATTTAATTATTTATTAATAAAACTTAGTAGAAAAATTTATTTAAGGATAAATTAAATGGTTAGACGAAGACACCGGATAATTAATAATTTTACTGACCAGCGGGCTGAGCCCATTAGCATAAACAGACCCCTTTCTTTTAGGGAAATGAAGGGCCCGGTACCCTTCCAAAAATAATTATTTGAGTCAAAGCCCCACAATTTAAAACCTTAGCTTTTAGGCCCCATCAATTAAGAAACTTAAGCAAAACACATACCCATGGTAAACCACATACCAAACACTTGGTAAAGGACATACCAATACAGCGGTAAACCACATATAATTCACATGGTAAACAACATAAGGTAATTTTGGTAAAGCACGTAACAAGAACTTGGTAAATATCATATCGTACTTGTGGAATAACTTAGTAAACACCATAAGATATTTGTGGTAAAGCACATACCAAGAACTTGGTAAATACAATATGGTATATATGGAATAAGTTGGTAAATACCATAACATATTTGTGGTAAAGCACATACTAAGAAACTGGGTAAATACCATATGGTATATGTGGTAAACCATACTGGTATGGTGTGCTAAACCACGTACCAATAGTTTAGTAAATATTATATGGTAGTTGTGGTAAAGGCATACCAATACAATAGTAAACCACATATCATTAACATGGTAAATACCATAAGGTATTATGGTAAAGTACATACTAAAAACTTGATAAATACCATATGGTATCTGTGGAATAACATGGTAAACACCATAATGTATAAGCTATTCATGGTAAAGCACATACCAAGACCTTGGTAAATACTATATGGTATATGTGGTAAACCATACTGGTGGAGTATGCTAAATCACGTACCAATAACTTGGTAAATACTATATGACAGCTATGGTAAAACATAACAATACAGTGGTAAACCACATATCATTATCCTAGTAAAAATCATGTGGTATTTGTGGTAAAACACAACAAACGGCGTGGTAAACACATACCAAGAACTTGGTAAATTCCTTATGGTATATGTGGTAAACCCGAGAGTTGTCATCGTCTTCGTTGTGCCTGGTATTAAGTGTAGAAATAAAATATTTTTCGTGGTAACTTACATAGGTGATATCTGGGGTAACCAATACATGATGAATCCGGTAAGAGTGAATGAAGATGTGTGGTAATTTTAAAAAGATTCATGGAGTATATAATTCATAAAAAATTATGGTATTTCATGGTAAACGATATAAGGATAATGTGGTAAGCACTCTACAAGAATTGAAATAACAAACACAACAACATTGTGGTAACACATTGATGGTACTCGTGGTAATCAATGTTTTCGTAGGGCTTAGGGTTTAGGATTTTAGGGGTTTAAATTTTTTAAGATTTATAGAGTTTAGGGTTTTTAATATTTATAGGGTTTATGGTTATTAAGTTGTGTGTGACCACATTACCTTTTATGGTTAAGTCGAGACTTTATCAGTGCAATGAATGTGGTTTGGGTTAGGGGTTTTAATGTTTAGGGTTGATGTGTTCTAGATGTGGTCTCAATCGTATCTTATTATCGTAATGGTGACTACAGATCGTAAATTATAAGTTCTTCCCGAGTTACAAGGTCAACATCACTTCGAACTCGTTGTATATCTGAATACTGTTGTATGTTTCACTATATACTCATAATAAAGTTCCAAATGTTTATTTATCCGTCAATATTTTTATAAAATCGTATCTTACCATCGTAACGGTAACTACATATCGTATATTATAAGTTTTTTTCTTAGTTATAAGATTCAAAGTTATATGTTTCGCCAAATTCTGTTATATGCTTCACTAAATTCTCCAAACGAGATTCAACGTCCGTAGCTTTTATATTTTTTCCAAGCTTTATCCCCTCGTGGTAAACTCTTGTTTGAGTTGTTGCTTGTGATTTTATCGATACCACTATACTGTAATGCAAAAGTAAATATTCTTAAACGTGGTAATGAAAACTTCATCAATGTGGTAACTGCGTACAAGTAACGATGGTAAGAATTTTTAATCAAATGTGGTAACTCATAAATGATGAATTTGGTAAATAATATCGAAGCGATGTGTGAGTGGAGGACGGTCAACTGGACGGTGATTTGGAAGCGTCCACGAGCCGTCCAATAGCCCAAATACAGGTATTTTATTTCTTGTACTTGGGTAAATGTGTAGTCATATATATGCTAAAGAATTATACTCCAACGTGATAAATGTGTGACCATATAGATGGTAAAGAATTATAACTCAATGTTGTAATGTGTAGCCATAAGTACATTTACCAAATTTTACTGATTTTTATGTTGTCATTTACCAAGTATTTAGTTTGTATTTTACCAACGTTTTAGTTGTGGTTTACCAATTTTTTGAGTTATGATTTTACCAAGTTTTAGATCTGTGGTTTTACCAAGTTTAAGCTTGTGTTTTACCAAGTAATAAGTATGTGGTTTTACTAAGTTCAAGTTTTCCTTTACCAAGTTTTAAGTTATCATTTACCAAGTATTACGTATATAGTTTGGTACGGTGCTAGGGACACCATTCATAAACCGTCCTTAAGTCCCTAGAACCGTTCTTCATATTTAACCAAGACTGGTGAATTAGCACAATACACCAAATTCTTATACCATAAGTACATTTACCAAATTTTACTAAGTTTTATGTTTCTCATTACCAAGTATTTGTTTGCATTTTACCAACGTTTAATTATGGGTTACCAAGTTTAAGTTTATAGTTTACCAAGTTATGAATTACGGCTTTGCCAAGTTATAAGTTTGTTACCAAGTTCAAGTTTTTTTTTACAAAGTTTTAAGTTAGTTTTTACCAAGCATGTAGTTTATGTGAAGACTTGGTAAACAAATAAGTGGGTGGAAATATATTAAGAATATATGTGAAATGAGTAAAAAAATTGTGGTAACTAAATCACAAGAAGTGTGGTAATCAACAAAGTGAAGACTTGGTAACTACTAGCTGCATTTTGTGGTAAATAAGTTGGGGACAAATAAATATATTGGGATGGTCACTTGGACGGTCCTGAGGACCGTCCCATGACCGTCCCAAACATTTTGTCCACTTCAGAATGTATGGGACGGTCATGGGACGGTCCTCAGGACCGTCCCACTGACTGACCCAATATTCTGCCCACTTCAAAATGTATAGGACGGTTCGAAATGACCGTCCTCTCCACCGTCATCTTGTTACAGTTTCAGAAAAATAAGATATTTTTGTTGGATACATTTTTTTTTACTTGGTTGGTTATCACACATTTAAAATCCAACATCATAAAGCCATCTACCATAACATACAAACAAAATTCAATATCTCGAACATCCATTTTCTACCATCTAAAATCTAATATTCCAAAACATCCAATTCCCATCAGCGTAAATCTAGCATCGAATTCTACGTAGTAAAATAAAACTTAAATAAATCTAATATAGACACAAAACAATTAACTTGCCCTAATGAATACACTTAAAACTGAGTATTCTATTATAAGTACAAACAAATAAAAGGATGCTACACTGAAAACTTTCTTTTGAAGCACATGTTTCCAAATAGCACCCCTAGATTTCAAGCTCATATGGTATTCACATAAAGCATCATCATGAAGATGAACAACTGTGAAAATTAAAGCCAAACTTCCCTGTGAAAATGCCAAAAAATTCATGATTTGATTTATCCTATATTGTGTACAAGTTCTAAATTTTGATCAACAAAGAAGTATCAAAACCTTGTACCGAACCATATTTAGATAACCAAGGCCCAAGCACATAATGAACTCTTCAATAATTCACTGACTTGAAGTGGGTTATTGAGACAGTTCATATCCAATACTATTAAAAATGAAAGTGCCTTAAGTATAAAAATGTTACAGGTGTTCCAAACTGGCATGCATCACTGTTTGCCCAACTTGCAGATTTGCACTAGAGGTCTATGCGTATCACAATGAAGCATAGAGTCTTGAATTACCGTCCTGTACGAAAAATCTTATCCAAAAGATTTGCTGTCCAGAATCATTGTTTTCCGAGCTTGCAAACTTGCACCAGGTACATGCATATCAAATGAAGCATAGATTCTTGAATTAAGGTCCTGTATGAAAAACCATAACCAAAAGATCTGTTATCCAGAGTTCTATCCAACCGTTGCCAAACACTATTCTAACCACTCAAAACTATTAGATTCTACAACCAATCATTGCCAAACACTAACATTGATCAATTAACACAATAATGTATGTCAAAATTGAGGATTCTAGACCAACATAACCATTCTATCATTTTAACGAACACATTAGGTGCGAACTACGTTCACAAGGCTAATCACACATTCAATATCAGTTCTCCAGCATTCTATATATCAAACACAAATCATTCAACTCCCACTAACTTCAATTGAACTTACAATCTTCCAATTCATAAAAAACCTAGTTTTAACCTAACATATTCTTCAACCAATATTTACAAAAAAAAAAAAAAAAAATTAGATATGCACACCAGCAACGGCTTGCCGGGCCTCTTGGGTTTGATCCTTCTTCTTCTTCGGCGGCATTCTTTGCTTCAAAATGTTTGGTTTTCGTGTGATTCCTCTTCTTTCCTTTCTCCCTTGCTCGGTATTCTCGCACCAAATCCTATGCTCTTGCTTCTCCCTTGCTCGCCCATTTGTATTTCTCCCTTTCTCGCTTCTTCTAGGTCTTCTCCTCTCGTTATTTTCCACTATATGGTTGCTTAAAAATGTGGGAGCAATTTCGATAACTTTGGTCTCCTTCAAGTCTGGTTCTTCCTCCTCTCCTCTCGCTGTTTTATCTGGCGCTCTGTTGATGTTCTTTTTCTTTTGCATTGTTAGTTTTGATTTTGAATTAACCCATTGATTAAGAGTTTAATTGTATTAAGGAGAAAAGGGTGGGGTATTCATTGAGTCAAACATTGTAATAGGGTGCAAAGTATAAGAAAATGGGGGATAGGGCCTAAAAACATGGAAAGAATTGTAAATGGGGCTTGGGCCCTAGTTTACCGTTTCTTTTATTGTGAATTGGCAGGCCCAGCACCAATTTCTGGCCCATCTGGTCATCTTCATCTCGTCCTCTTCTTATAGCAGCATCTGCTTCACCAATCACCATTATCAGTTACGTTTTCTTCAGCACTACTGTCGTACCTCATCAACACTTCTGTGTAGAAATTCCCGGGGAGATTACAAACTGTACTCATCTCGGTTGGGGTTGACACTGTCAGTCTGCCACAACGCGCTCGCCATCTGAGATCGCGACTAATTTTGTACGTTCTACTCATCATTACAGATATCGATAGTAATAAATTAACACTGAATTTTTCCCAATTTTTGTATTGTAAATTTTGCTAGTGATTCCTTACTTTACACTGGGTTAACATTTTGTGGTCGTAGGGAACGATAACTGGATAAGGGCATCGATTCCTACGCGACACTGCTCCATTACTACTACTCTTCTGGCGCTGTAACTTGTTAGAAGATTTCCCAAATGGCTGTCGCGGCCACAGCCCCATTTTTCAGGACAAATCTTCCCCCCCTTTTTTCGCCAAACAACCCGAGATTTCCTTCTCCATTATGTCGTCTCGCTTCCTCCGCACTTCCTATCTCTCCTGCCAGTTCCGCGGTATTTCAATTTCCTTAACCTTTCCGTGTATTTTCGTGTTTTTCTTTAGCTTTCATTCACTTGTCTTAGTTGAAGCAGCTTCTTTCAGAAATCCGGAATTGAACTCGAGGATAGGAAATTTGAGCTTCTCAGAGCCGTAATGGACACGAAACGCGGCCTAATTGCTACCCCTGATCAACGCTCCGACATCGAGGAATCACTGGTTTGCTTCCAACTTAATTTTCTTTATCAATTATGCAGTTTAATATTAGGTTTAGTAGATGCTTTTGGTGTGGTTTGTCTTCTGGCAGGTGGATGTTGAATGCTTTGATGCGGGGAAGCCGATTGACCTCGATTTGTTGGATGGTACTTGGCGCTTGCAGTATACGTCGGCTTCAGATGTCCTCATTCTCTTGCAGTCCGCCGCAACTCTTCCTTTCTTTGAGGTATATGTGATGATTGGTGTCAATGTTGGCTCAACATTTTTATGCATGGTTATGAACATCATTTGTAAATAATGACTTCTTTATTGTTGTGGTTGATGTATGCCTTTTGGACAGGTTGATCAAATTTTTCAAAAATTTGAATGCCGGGGTCAATCTAGCCAGGGTGTTGTCCGAAATATTGTTCGGTGGAGCATTCCTAGATTGCTGCAGGTACATTTTGTGATGCAAGTGTATAAATGAATTAGAGTCATGGAGTTGCTCTTTGGCATTTCTTTGTCCATTTCATGTGATTTTAAGTTCAGCAATAGAATCGTGTGCATAATACTAGTATGGTGTTAATATCATTATCTATAATACTTGGATAGATTAAGTTCAGGCTTTTGACTGTCTTGTACGTATTATGACTAAAGTGGTGATGAATCAGAAGCTACTCATGAGCTTTCCCTCATCTTACACGGCAAAACAGAGTGAGAGTTACATATCTTGTGGAAGGTAGATGCATAGGATTAACTGGATATGAATAAAAACTCAGCACCGAATAATCTTAACCATGTATATTTGACAAGTATTCCTTAATTTATGATCGAGTACAAAATTGTAGCAAACTGCATCGAATTCCTTTTGAAACTTTTGTGTATCCTTTAGAAAGAAGCTTATTTTTGGTTTTGATGTTATGTTTGCCTACTTCTACCATTCGACATTGGCGGATCCATTCAAGGACAAAGTGGGTCAATTGACCCACCAAAAAAAGTAAAAAGTAAAATATTAGTACTAATATTTTGATATAATTAGCAATTATGTGGTAATTTTAGGACAAGTGTTGATTAATTTGAGTAGGAGTTTAATAGCATATTGGTTGTTTTTATTATTAATGTATAATATAAGATAAATAACATATATGAATATAACTTAATTAAGTGGTTCATAACTCTAATGGGGATGCATTCAATAAAGAGCCTGTACCATTTTTTTAGCCTCTTAAAATTTGAGTGTTTTCAATCTAAATTTTAAAATGTATTTAAAAATCTTAAGGTATTCAATCGAGGTTTTAAAAAGTTTTTAAAAACTCATGAAGTATTTTAATACAAATTTTAAAAAGTCTTAAAAATCTTTAGGTAATTAACAACTTAATGACTTAGACTCCATCAATTTTAATGGATTCTCTTCGAAAAATATAATCATACAACTTTTTTTTCCCTAATAAAGGTTTCTACGAATTCTGTACAATATGGAGTCTACATAAAATCAACCAACTCTATGTGAAGTCTATAAATTTTTTAAACATATTGATTTTTAAAAGTATGAAAAATGTAACAAAATTTTAATTGAACACATCTTCCTAAAGTTAACTGCTCACTCTTCATGATATTTGACCTACCAAATAAAAAATACTGGATCCGCCACTGCCATTCGATTTGCCGTTCCTACAAAGTTCAAGGTTTCACGCTTAGCTTTATGCAATGAAAGCCTGGATATATATGAAGTGATGAACACGATAATATCATCTGGATAACAGTTAGACACCGAGAGCTATTTAGTGTTACAATTAAAACTGGGAAAAGAAGACTGCATGGAGCTCGAGGAGAGATTGAAATATTTTATATGTTTCTTACACGGATAGTTAAGTTTGTCCTTACTGGAGATACAAGTTTGTGAATGATGGCACTGGCACCATTCATAAAGTGGAAACCTATCGATTGGACATTTAAATGGAGTGCAATCTTTAGTAAATTAGAGTTTGAGACATTAAGGATTTGAATATGTGGAGCCAGACAGTTTCTCTGCATAACTTAAATTTTTGTGCACAGAGTAATTCTTTGCTAGACTACATTTGTGTAGGGTCGATCCTTTTCTTCTGTCTTGCTTTGTGCTATTACTCTCTGCATATTTGAAAAAAATGCTACATCTGTTTTTGGCACTTTCTCTGCAATTAAGCAGTGTTACATATACCATTGTTTCTTGTTACAGGAGCAAGAAGGTGCAACCTTACTCGTGTCTGCAAAGTTTTCTGTTGTTTCCCCACGCAACATCTATCTTGAGTTTGAAGAGGTTTGTGTCTATTACATTTGAAGGTTCACACTACAGTTTTGGCTGGACCTCAGCTCAAATTTATTTCTCCATCTGTGAAGTTTAAAAACACACCACCAATTTTCGAACTCAGGAAAAAGACGACAGTCAGACACCTATTTATTATTGTTATTACTACTACATTATTTTTATCAAAACCCTGATTGAAATTTAGATGGGCTCTCAACTTGACAGATAGCCATTCAGAACATAGACATTAGCGAGGAGTTACAGGCTCTGCTTGCTCCAGCAATACTGCCACGGTCTTTTCTGAATCTGCAGGTACCTAATGCTAATGGTACGACTTGCATTTGAACTTCACTGATGAATTGAAAGGTGAGCTGACTTATTTCTTTGCAGATCCTTCAGTTCATCAAATCATTCAAAGCACAAATTCCAGTGGGAACACCGGAGAGGTATGTATGCATACGACTTAATGACTAATGCGATTCTTACAACTATACATAAAGGTGGTACAGACAAACATGAGTAGCCACACGGATGTTTTTCAGGCGATCTGCTGGGGGATTGTATTACTTGTCATACCTTGATGGCAATATGCTTGTGGGTCGCGCAGTGGGAGGCGGCGGAGTATTTGTGTTTTCGAGGACGCAAGCATTTGTGGGATGAGAATTGAGTTTGGAAAGTAGTTTTTGATTTATGAATGAGAATCCATTTACACAAATAAGTAGTAATAGAAATTGGATGTTGTGTATAGAATAAATAAAATGAAATAGTATGTTGCAGCCATTCGAAATGGTTGACAAGCCAACTACTATTATACTTGATAATGTCACCAATTTGTCCTGTTTCTCCAGAGGTCACATAATTGAGCTGCAAAATTGTGCATATTCATTGTCTTCATTTTGTCTTATCATTTTACACACAAGTAATTGTTAAAATTGGATGTGTGCGCATGATCTTACATTAAAATTTGTGTATGCTGCTACTCTACTCTATCATCACCTGCATCTACTTTATATATACTCTTAGTTTTTTGTTTTTTTTTTTTGTTTTTTTGTTTTTTTTTCCCCTTCTTTTTTAATCATTCCCACATGCATCATGTAGTTTAGTTTTGTCGTGAATTCAAATTTTGTTGGGTCCTCCCAACATGTGTTTGTGTTTGGTCAAATAATTAATGCCCATTAAGTCTAGCTCTCAGCTGCCAATATTATTAAAAAGAGAGCTGCAACCACAATTATTGTGTGAAGCCACAACCCACAACAGTAGTTAGAAAAAGAAAACAGAGGAAAGAAAGCAACAGCCATCCCCTCCGACCAGTTTATGAAATCGAGCCGAACACCATAGCAAATCTTGTCCGATCGGGCTGAAAATTTTACAGCAGATGCGGGACATCTTGTTCTTCATTTTGTACGGTGGAGATCGAATTTCAACGGTTAGAAATTTTTGTATAATTTTCTGTTCGGGGCTGCAGATTGTGTTCTTATTTTCCGATTTGGTGTTCTTGGTGGAGTTTGAGATTGTAGTGACTTTGTGTTGTTGTAAGGCCACATCTTTGGTTGTAATTTGGCAGACTTTGTGTAATCACTTTTGGTGATGGATTTGAGATAGCTCAAGAGCCTCGTGGTTTTTTATCTTTCGAATTGGAAGGGTTTTCCACGTAAATCCTTGTGTTCTTGTTTGCTTGTTTTTATTAATGTTCCTGCGAAATTCTAACAACTAGGGAATTGAGCGTCCGCTGCAAATTTTGAACTTGTGAAGTGTTTGGTGAATTCCCAACAGAGTGGTATCAGAGCGATTGTTGTTGTTAGAATAATGTAAATTAACACAAGCAGGATGATTTCATTGAACGGGATGAATTATCACAAATGGCAGGGAAAGATGAAAGATCTTCTATTTGTAAAAAGTTTGCATTTACCTGTGTTTGCTACTTCGAAGCCAGAATCTAAATCGGATGAGGATTGGGCTTTTGAGCATCAACAGGTGTGTGGTTTTATTCGACAGTGGGTCGATGATAATGTGTTAAATTTGGTTGCTAATGAGACGCATGCCAAGACGTTGTGGGATAAACTTGAAAAGCTTTATGCTTCAAAGACGGGAATAATAAATTATTCTTGCTGAAACAATTGATACAATTGAGGTATAAGGAAGATGTTACTATCGCTGACCATGTGAATGAGTTCCAGGGGTTGTTGGATCAATTGTCAAATGTTGGAGTGAAATTCGATGATGAGATTCTTGGATTATAGTTGCTGAATACTTTGCCTGATAAGTGGGAGACATTCCGGGTGTCACACACTAATTCTGCTCCTGATGGTGCAATGACTCTTCATTATGCCAAAAGTGGAATCATGAATGAAGGGATGAGGAGAAAAACTCAAGGTTCATCATCTTCACAGATTGAGTTGTTCATTGCAGAGAATAGGGGGAGACAGAAAACCAGAAATGTTGATAAGGGCAGACAAAGGAGCAAATCCAAATCTCGATATAAGAATGTTGAGTGTCACTACTGTCACAAGAAGAGTCATATCCAGAAATATTGCTTCAAGTGGAAGAATGATAACAGAAACGCTAGTGCAGGAAAGTCTGAGGATACCAGTCATGTTGCCACGACTACAAAAGATGATCTCGTTGTTGTCTTTGATGAAAATGCAGTGAATACAATTTCCTCTGATGTTAGTTGGTTTGCTGATACAGGTGTTGCAGTTCATGTCACATCAAGAAGGGATTTCTTTTCTACTTACAATGCTGGTAAGTATGACTCATTAAGGATGGGAAATAATGGTATATCTGAAGTTGTGGGCACATGTGATATTTGTTTGAAGATAGCCAATGGATCTACATTGCGATTGAAGGATGTCAGACATGCACCGGATATTCGTATGAATCTGATTTCTGTTGGGAGACTTGATAAAGATGGTTATGGAAATAATTTCTGTGATGGTATATGGAAACTGAATAAAGGATCTCTTGTGGTTGCTAAAGGTAAGATACTGAGATCAAACTTATATTCGTTGCAAGCTTCAGTTTCCAGTGATGATGTGAACCTGATGGAGAAGCAAAATTCCCCTGAATTATGGCACAGGAGGTTGAGTCATATAAGTGCTAAAGGCCTCGAAACGCTGGTGAGAAAAAATGCTATTTCTGGATTGAATAATGCAAATTTGGAGAAATGTCCACATTGTTTTGCAGGAAAGCAATATCGAGTTTCATTCAAAACTCATCAACCTCGACGAATGCAGAATCTATTGGACTTGGTGCATTCAGATGTCTTTGGTCCGTTGAAGGTACATTCTTTTAGTGGTGCATCTTATTTTGTGACATTTATTGATGATCATTCTAGGAAGCTATGGGTCTATGTGTTGAGATCAAAGGATCAAGTGCTTGATAAATTCAAGGATTTCCATGTTTTAGTTGAAAGACAAACTGGAAGAAAGTTGAAATGCATCCGTACTGATAATGGGGGAGAGTATCGTGGACCATTTGAGGATTATTGCAGGAAACAGGGGATTCGACATCAAAAGACACCTCCAAAGACACCTCAGTTGAATGGGTTAGCTGAGAGAATGAATCGAACATTATTGGAAAGAGTTCGATGTCTTCTGGCAGAGTCAAAACTTCCTAAGACCTTTTGGAGTGAAGCTTTATTGACAGCTACACATGTGATAAATTTGACTCCCACAGTTGCTCTCAATGGAGATGTTCCAGATGCAGTTTGGAAATGTAAAAATTCATCATATGATCATTTGAGAGTCTTTGGTTGCAAGGCATATGTTCATGTTCCAAAAGATGAGAGATCAAAGCTTGATGTGAAAAGCAAGCCGTGCATCTTTTTGGGCTATGGTCAAGATGAGTTTGGCTATAGATTGTATGATCCAGCTAGAAAGAAGCTCGTAAGGAGTCGTGATGTTGTGTTCATGGAAAATCAGACAATTGAAGATTTGAAGAAATCTGATTCTCATGCTTAAGATGACTTTGTAGATGTTGAGCCAGTTCCTATAACACGATCACCAGCTGGAGATAATGAAGAAGAGGATATGCAACAAGATCAGGCAGATGATGATCATGGTGATGGTGCACAACACTCTATGGATGGTGACATTGATGATTTTGATCATGCTCAACAGGTTCCTCTCAGGAGATCTACAAGAGATAGACAACAGTCTACTAGATATTCACCTAGTGAATATGTCCTTTTGACTGATGAAGGAGAACCTGAATGCTTTGATGAAGCAATAGAGAGTGTGGATAAAGAGCATTGGTTGCATGCTATGAAAGATGAGATGAAGCCTCTTTATAATAATGATACATTTGAGTTGGTGAAATTACCAAAAGGAAAAAGAGCCCTGAAAAATAAGTGGGTTTACAGGCTAAAGCAAGAACAAGGTTCTTTGACACCAAAGTATAAGGCAAGATTGGTGGTTAAAGGCTTCGAGCAGAGAAAAGGAATCGATTTTGATGAAATCTTTTCTCCAGTAGTTAAATTGTCTTCTATTCGATCTGTGTTAGCTATGGCTGCAAGTCTTGATTTGGAGATCGAACAAATGGATGTGAAGACAACATTTCTTCATGGTGATTTAGATGAAGATATCTATATGGAGCAACCTGAGGGATTTCAAGTGCAGGGCAAAGAAGATTATGTTTGCAAATTGAAAAAGAGCTTGTATGGTTTGAAACAAGCTCCTCGACAATGGTACAAGAAGTTTGAGTCAGTGATGCAACAGCATGGTTATCGAAAGCTCAATTCTGATCATTGTGTATTTGTGCAGAGGTACTCAGAAAATGATTTCATTATCTTGCTGCTCTATGTTGACGACATGTTAATTGATGGTTAGAGCATTTCAAGAATTAGAGAGCTGAAGCAAGAGTTGAGCAAGTGTTTTTCTATGAAAGATTTGGGAGCTGCAAATCAAATTCTTGGTATAAGAATCTTGAGGGATAGAAAAGTTGGTAAACTTTGGCTATCGCAAGAAAATTATATTCAGAAGGTGCTTCAAAGGTTTCATATGGAAAATGCTAAGCCTGTTAGTACTCCATTGGCAACACACATGAAATTGAGTGTTTCTCAATGTCCTTCCACTGAAGAAGAGAAGAAAGATATGGAAAATGTTCCCTATTCATCAGCAGTTGGAAGTTTGATGTATGCAATGGTATGTACAAGGCCTGATATTGCCCATGGTGTGAGCACTGTAAGTCGTTTTCTCTCAAATCTTGGAAGAGAACATTGGAAAGCTGTGAAGTGGATCTTGAGATATCTTCGTGGTACATCAGATTTGAAACTCTGTTTTGGAAGTGAGGATTTAGTCCTTCGTGGTTTCACTGATGCTGATATGGCGGGTGATATTGATACTCGCAAATCCACTTCAGGTTATGTGATTGTCTTTGCAGGGGGAGCAATCTCTTGGCAGTGTAGAAGGCAGAAATGTGTTGCATTGTCAACAACTGAAACTGAATTTATTGCAGCTACTGAAGCGTGCAAGGAGATGCTTTGGGTGAAGAAATTTCTCAACGAGCTTGGCTATGCTCAAGAGAGATATGCCTTATTTTGTGACAATCAAAGTGCTATCCATCTTAGTAAACATTATAGCTTTCATTCAAAGTCTAAACACATTGATACGAGATATCATTGGTTGCGTGACGTGTTGGATGAGAAGTCGATATACCTTGAGAAGGTACATACAGATGATAATGGAACTGATATGTTTACGAAATGTGTACCAAGATGGAAATTTGAATTTTGTTGCTCACTTGTCGGAATGACAAGTTCCTCCACATACTCGGGAGGAGGGGGAGATTTGTTGGGTCCTCCCAACATGTGTTTGTGTTTGGTCAAATAATTAATGCCCATTAAGTCTAGCTCTCAGCTGCCAGTATTATTAAAAAGAGAGCTGCAACCACAATTATTGTGTGAAGCCACAACCCACAACAGTAGTTAGAAAAAGAAAACAGAGGAAAGAAAGCAGCAGCCATCCCCTCCGACCAGTTTCTGAAATCGAGCCGAACACCATAGCAAATCTTGTCCGATCGGGCTGAAATTTTTACAGCAGATGCGAGGCATCTTGTTCTTCATTTTGTACGGTGGAGATCGAATTTCAACGGTTAGAAATTTTGTATAATGTTCTGTTCGGGGCTGCAGATTGTGTTTGTTCTTGGTGGAGTTTGAGATTGTGGTGACTTTGTGTTGTTGTAAGGCCACATCTTTGGTTGTAATTTGGCAGACTTTGTGTAATCTCTTTTGGTGATAGTGGATTTGAGATAGGTTCAAGAGCCTCGTGGTTTTTTACCTTTCGAATTGGAAGGGTTTTCCACGTAAATCCTTGTGTTCTTGTTTGCTTGTTTTTGTTAATGTTCCTGTGAAATTCTAACAACTAGGGAGTTGAGTGTCCGCTGCAAATTTTGATATTGTGAAGTTATTTGGTGAATTCCCAACAAATTTAAGTCTTTCGTTGAAAATAAAATAATTTAGTGTCGTTTATCTTTTGTGTATGTGAATATTCTGAAGAGCACTACACTAAAATTATGGAAAATGTGGGCTGCTGTCCGTCCAATTGTACAGAAATTTAATCATTATGTCGACAGGAAATTGCATGAGTCATTGTAATTAAAAAATTTTAAAAATATTATGATCGTTTGATAATTATATGAATTGAGAAGTGAGAAGGAATTAATTGAAGTAAAACAGAGAGACATGAACAATTAACTGATGAAGCTGAGAGTAATGAAAAGAAAAACTTTGGGCACAAAGCTAGCTAGTACTGTCCAATGTCCAATTTACCATTCCTTTTCATTACAACGAGCGGTGGGGGAAACTATCATAAACATTTCCGATCCGTGCACAGGTCATTAATTAGTAGTGTCTTCAATTAATTCCCTGTATATATGCATGCAGGTCTGTTGGCCATGGCAGAAGGCTAGCGCTGCATATATATATATATAGCTGCATGATGGAGACAAATCACAATCCTACCTATCCATTTGCAATGCATAAGCATAACATAATAGATTTTAGAAATATCTCTCAAAGATTTACTAAATTATTTGACTCTTGGCGGAATAGGAGTGCCAATTAAGTTGCATTGCCTAAAACTGCAGCACGACCCTTTGATCCTTTGTTTCTATCCCATTCTCCAATCCATATTCATTTGTATTGATGGTGTACCAAAACATAGTTGACATTGCTCTTTATTGTACAAAGTTTGTCATCAGTAAACTACTGTAATATGTTAATACACCCAAATATTTTTTACTATTTTTTTTTCATTTCTTTCTAAATGAGAATCTTCTAATGTCGTTACATTTTTGGATTCCTTTTCATAAAAATTGGAAGTGAAGTTAAGCCTATTTGATTAAAGTAGTTAATTAAAGGATGCATGATCTCCCAATTAAAAGGTTTATCGAGGAGGTACAAGTTAGGACAAAAGGCGTTGACCTTTAATTTGTCCGGCTATGATGGGTGGAATGTTATATGATACGCTTAATTATATTCCCTGTTCTAGTATAAATGCACCATTCCTGCATTTCACGCAGTTCAAGACATATTTTTAAATGTTTATAACTCAAATTGTATATAAGTAAAAAATATAAAAATTTGATATTCTAAAACAACGTGATTAGACGAATCTAACAAGATCTCACATGACTATGCTTTTTCTTATATAACTATGTCTAAAAAATTAGTCAAAGTTACCCAATGAATAGTTATCACTATGCAAATGGTTCACTTATATAAGAACGGAGATAGTACAATATATTGATCTGAGATTCAAAGCGGGAAGTGGGATTGTTACTTAACTACAATCACTTATGTCTATTGGGAGCTTCAGCCTTCAGCCTTCAAAGTAGCATTCATTAGATCGAAAACAATATTTGAATTTTGATTATAATCTCAATCAGTGTTTTTGTTTTTTCCCCTAGAAATTTATGAACATTGATCGAAATTAATTACCCAAATTACCAGCTAAATCTTACTTATACTGTATATACACTCATCATTAAAGTAGTGATATGCCAATAAAATTATTAGCCGTGTGCCAATATATCATTAATGGAAAACTTTTTATAGGCGATCGTGACAATAAAATATAGATCAACTTAAGGAGAATGTGCAAGAGATATAATTCCCCACATGAAAATTAGGAATTGTTGAGCTTTATTTTAACTAATAACTAAATCATTTAATTACATGAAATGTAAAGTTGCAATTACCCTTTATATATATATATATATATATATATATATATATCTATATATATTTTTTGTTTGTTCAATCATATACTTTACTCAAATGGCATTATATTTCTCTCCACACACAAAATTAGCACCCCCTCGATCAATAGCTATCTAGTCATATATAGTGGAACAAATTATTAATTTTACAAGAAGAAATTTTAAAATTCAATTTACCAATTGATTCATGTCCACTACTGATCAAAGACCGCTACTTTATACATAGTTGCGAACCTAATTAAACCTTATCAACCAAGAAGCACTTCTAACTAACCACATTTACTCTTTAAATATATAATTGTGGAGTCCCTATAAATTTTAATTTCTCACACATACACGAACATTATTTGTCCAATAATAATCATATTGCAAATATATTAGTGGTGATCACAATCAATGGACATACGAAAATAACATTATTGTTTTCACTAGCTAATGCATGCCGAATACCGTTATGAGGTCATACTACCATACACGGCCCATTATTTCTCCTTAGCTTAATACAATGATGATTTTTTTTGCCCTAATTTCTAAAACCCTAATCATGATTTTATCCAACAATTGACAAACCAACCACTTTTTTTAACTTTTTTTAACCTCATCATAATATCAGCCTTTAGATTCCACTTGTTGGTTGCAGTTAAGGCTGTCGACAGTCAATACTGCAACAATTCTACTTCTAATTGTTTGCCGTGTTCTTCTAGAAAGTAGAAACAAAAGGTGAGACCCCAATGAGACAATTATATTTCAAATTTTGATTGTTTTACTATCAATATATGTTAAGGACACGACTTTATTTGGACTTAATCTTTTAGTTAATGAGCCTCATCAAATTGATAAAGTAAGTGTTTGCGCAAGTGATATAGATATATAAAGTAAGTATATTAGCAAATTTTACATTTATTAAATAGTTATATAAAAATATAAAATCATTGAAAGGTGTCATTATATTATTATTATATTCTATAGTAAAATATAATTAATGCCATTGAAAAATAAAACAGTTTTCATGATTTTGTACGTAGTAGTGACTGGATACATGCCACGTACGCACTCCCCCTCTTCATTTTATGTCAAATAATATATAGTATGTATTTCTCACGCATACACACATACATACTGCTAAATTATCGGAGAAAAATACAAAAAAAAAAGTATAATGTTGCGTGTTTATTTATAAAAATTAGTATACAGTATAATTATATATACCCGGACGGAGTATAAACACAGAAAATCATTAATTGATGTACTTCACTTGGTTTGTTTATTTGTCTCTTTATATATTTTGCAATACCTTTATGCGCACACATGCACATATAGAAGGTTGCGTACTTTTTCATCTACGTGCATCATCCATCATTCATACTTCAAACATTTCATTTATCTTAAATATTTATTTATTGGGATTGATACTTAGCCCAAGTGGTTAAGCTCCTGGGTTGAGGGTTCGATTTCCACCAGGCCCTATCCCTCCCCTTTTTCCCCTTTGTAATTGTGTGGCATGACCCCACCACTTCTCTAGCCTGTATAGGCTGTTCCGCCAAAAAAAAAAAAATTATTTATTCGATCTATTTTACGTCAAAATTTTCTCTCTAACACAGGTCATCCAATGTCGGCCTTACACCCCGGTCATCAACTGTACGACATCTAATCGATTTTGACAATAATTATATCCACCAACATTTTCATCCCTGTATAATTTTTTTCAGTGCTTTTAATCTTATATTCTATATGAATTGCATTATATATGCAAGCTTTTAACTATGATAATACTCTTCAGCTTAAATACATTTATGGATCGGAGGGCGTAAATATCATTCCAGGCAAGTGGAGGGTGGCATGATCCACCTACCAATTGTACCAAGCAACAGCCGACAAGATCTTAATAATAATTCACAAATTTTGTAAATTAATTTAATTTATTGAACTATGTTTTCTGTTCTTTTGAAATTTTTCTCCGAAGCATCGTTTCGTTGTTCAGTCAGAAAATATTTCAAGATATGTTGGGGCCTATAAAACACCTACCTTGTTAGAGGGACACTTTGGAGACGCAAATATTTAGAAAGCTGCTTTTGGTATTATTAATTAAGCGGGTGTTTTAATTATAATATATCTATGTTGACAATTGATCTAATTTGACTAAATATGAGGGGTTGATCGTGTAGTGCATATATACATGAAAAACACGCACACACACACATTGTGGTATTTGATTGGGTAAATTATTATTAATTAAAATGAAGTGGCTAAGAAGAAATCAACCCTTATAATCAAGTGCGAGTAAAAAAGTAGAGATATTATGTGATTCAGTGCTGGGACTGGGAACCTCCCTGTCTGTCTGGAAAACAATGATTAATCACAACTGTGCTTAGTTGAATTCCACAAAAGCGAGAAGCAGCAGCTGGCTAGATCAATACAAATGGGACCTGCAGCAGTCTCAACTCTTAAATTATTATCATCAATGCATGTATAAAAAAGACATGGATATATATGTGGGAATTGGGATGGTGTTCCACCAGTAGGGTTTTCGTTGGTAATAACAGATTTTTATGCAAGACTTCCAAACCTCGGCCATTTGTATCATCAATGCCATGTAACAAAAGAACAAAATCATATGGAAATCGATCTCGGCCATTTGTATCTATCTGTTGTGGTCGGCCAGGGAACTGCAGGTAGCCACCCACCCTCACTTTACATCGACTTGGCATGTCTGGAATTGGAGAGCATGCATGCAGATTCTATACTTCTATATATATATATATATATATTAGTAGTGTAGTACTGATACAATATATTCTCAAACCAGTTCGTTGATACTTCTATATCAATCTATTTTTTTTTTTCGAAGAAAAGGAGGGCTGAAGCCATTTATCTATATCAATCTATTAATCACAGGTTATTTTGGAAACCAACACGAGTAATGTGGAGGTGAGGCGAAACCGGCCAAATAAATAAAGCTCAGGTACATATATATACCGTCATTATCAATAATATTTATATAGTAACTAAAATCGACCAACAACCATAAATTCTTTTTTTATTCGTTTTTTCAAGGGAATTGATTATTGAACTACCATAACTTTAATTTGGTATATATTGGGTCGGCCGTCAACTTTGTAATGGTAATTAATGGCATAATATATTATCTTGTTGTTGCTCACTATTTTCCTTAGCCTATGATATGCTTTTGTTACATTGTAGGTTATTCGATTTGCAATTTTCCTTAGGATTATTATTTCTTTTTTTTTTTTCTTTTTTTAGGAGCTATTGAAGGCCTGGGAAAGGGGTGGTGGGAGCTCATGCCACACAATTATAAAGGGAAATAAAAGGGAGGGATAGGGAGCCGGTAGGAATCGAATCTCCAACGAAGTCAGAGAACTTAACCACTTGGGCTAAGTCCTTAGATATGTTTGTTCAACGTAAGTCCTTATGATCATTATTTCGAGTTATTTAAATATGGTAAAAAAAAAAGAAAAGAAAGAAGAAGTGGGTTTCTAATAAAATCTGCCTTAGATATGTTTGTTCAACGTAACTCGACCATAATAATATTAGTACTTATTGGATACTCCTTCCGTCCCATCTCAAACGTTATGTTTGACTTTTTGACATTGTTTATTGTTCAACTTTGACTCGATATTATTATAAGTATATATTTGGAAAAAATAGTCGAGTTCGCTCTTGTTAGATTCGTCTAATCGTATAGTTTTAGAATGTATATTTTATATAATTTTTACTTGTATATATTTTGAGATATTAACGATTAAAAAATACATTAAATTGTATGTAAAAATCAAACATGACATTTTAAAAAGAACAGATGGAGTATATACTTTCTTCAATATACTACATCCATTCCAATTAGGTTGTAAAAAAACATCAATAATGTTGTGTTGTGGAACAAAATATTCTCCCGATATTTAAATGTAGCACATAGTACTATATATCGATGGCATATAAAACCATAGGAAGAAAATAGAGTATAATAGAAAAATTAAATGTTTTATTAGACTTTTAGGTACATACGTATTCTTTAATATTTTTTCCTGTTTTTGCTTCTTCTTTTTTGTCATTTTTTATTTGGAAAAATAAACTCATCAAAGGGCGGGCCCTTATGCATGGACAAAAATCGCCATGTCCAAGGTAATTAAGTAGTAGAAATCATATAGGGATTAGGGGACATCACCCCTTTTAAAGACAAAATCACAAGCAAACAAGAAACTTGATAAAATTACAACCAAGAGCATATGTATATAATATTATTCACTACTACAAAATTCTCACAGTCATCGGTCGGTTCGGTTAACTGAACGAACCAAAATCCAAAACCGAATTAAAAATCGATTTTTTTTCTAAAAACCAAAACCGAACCAAAATTACTGAAAATCGAAATAACCGAAACGAAATTTCGTTTCGGTTACACTGGTTAACCGAACCGAACCGAACCGCTTTTCTAAAAAATAAAATATTTTTGATCAAAACATCGTTATTACCATTTTCAAACCTGTAAATTCGCCATATCAAACAAAAATATCATATCTACATATAATTATGAGTGCATAATACTAAACCATTCCAATTTGCATTATTCAAATTACACACAAATGAAATGGCAAAATAAAGAAACAGTCACCGAATAGTTCAAATACGAAACAATATAAAAGTCTCAAAACTCTCAACAGTAGTTCTCACTTCTCATCCACACAAACAGTCACCGAATATGGGTATTATTTTGTGTTTATTATATAATGGCATAATGTATATATATATTTTTTAAATATATAATTCAAATTTTGATTCGGTTCGGTTAACCGAATTGTAGATTTTTAAAAACCAAAAACCGAACCGAAAACCGAAATTTTGGATTTTCAAAACTAAAAACCAAACCAACATCCAAAATCCGAACCAAATTGCCAAATTCGGTTCTGTTCGGTCGGTTTGTTCGGTTTCGACCTAAATTTGCACACCCCTAACAATCGTTAATAAATTTCGATCGCAGATTCGGTCGTGAATTTCTTTATTGTTCGAATTTTATCAATTTTTTTCGGTTGCTAAAATAAAAAATTCTTGTAGTGATTGGCGCATGCTTTGATTCTTGTTATAAAATTAACCACATAATCCTTCCCTTTCCAAATAGCCTGAAAACAACTCGACACCAATAGCTTACAAATGCTTGAAAATTTTCATTGCAAATTTTTGTCACAATTTCCCTCACAAGTAGCAAATTTTATTGTAGTGTGGGATCCTAATTAATCACAAGTGTGAAAGCTTTTGTTAATGTAATACTCCTGTTATTTTTAATTATATGATATATATATATATATTCTTGCGAGCATTTTTGAAAAATAAATAAATAAATACATTTTTGTAGTGTATTAATAATATATTCAGCTTTAAAAAAAGTTTTTAAATTATTTTACTAAGGATGCATGATTAATTGATTAATTATTCTTTTCTTTCTTGTAAAACCTATCCATATCAAAGCGCAGCTGCAGTATAATTCGTATTTTGAAATCAATAATAATAAGAAAAAAAAGTATATATACTCCTAGCCTAGTTTACTTGAAGACACTGCAACAATATCATTTTCACATGCATTGGCACTTTGTTGTAAGCAGATTTTGTTGAATCTTAACATCGTTGATAATGAAAATTCTGAATCTATCATAACACATACATTGAACATACTACAAATGGCCAAATCTACAGTACGTTGGCTAAAAAAGGATGTGTTAAACATGATCCAATTAATGGGGCAAGTTATTTTTGTATTTTTACTTTTTTTTATTATCAGGGATTAAATATATATAATGTTGTTGTACCCAAAACTTTGGATTTTTCATTCATTGGTTTTTAATCCATTGGTTTTTAATAATTGTTAATTTTTAATCCATAGGATGTTCAGCAAAAAAAAAAATATACATATATTGGTTTGATAATCATTAAATCTGTTTCTATTGGTATCGTGGTACGGACTTTTCATACATACTATAGATCGAAATATGAAATAAGTTGGTACGTTCCTCAATTGATTTAATTCGAGGAAGAATATGCAATTTATATTAAGCAAGTAATATATACACTTATTGTAACAAAAAATGATTAATAACTTTTAATGTTGAGTTATGATTTCATTCTGAAATGATTTAGTTACGTTTTTATGTTCCAATACTGTAAAATGGAATCAAATTAAAACTAGCTCCTCAATGAAACTGATCCAACTGTGATCCACATCAAAATTAGCTCCCATATGTATAATGGAATCAAATTGGATAATATATACATAGCATATGTTGATGTGCCTGTCGTTTGAAATTTCGTGGCACAGTTGATCATATTTATGTTTAACACTACTTGGAACACTAAACAAGAATTAGTGAATAGAATCAGAATTGATTTACTCGTATGATATATACTTCCTCCGTTCTCATTTAAGTGCTCCCTTTGCATAGTAGTAACTATTCATTGAATAACTTTGATCAAAATTTTCCACATAGTTCTATAAGATAAAATATAGTCAAGTGAGATCTTGTTAGATTCGTCTAATCACGTAGTTTTAGAATATCAAATTTTTGTAATTTTTACTTATATACAATTTGAGTTATAAACATTTAAAAATGTGTCTTGGACTGCGTGAAATACAGAAATGGAGCACTTATTTAAGAACAGAGGAAGTACTAATCAGCCTAACACCTACTACAATAGCTATTAAATTTAGGAACCACACATTCCTCGACTATAATATTTTAAAAACTTGAAAGGAATTGATAGAAACAAAGTGCAATAATATATTTCGGACATTTCCCCTAGGAAAGCAACCGAAATCAAAATTAATTAATAGAGTGTGTAGAAGAAAACAAAGGCGGAAATTAAATGGAATTATAATTATTAGGGTTGTAAAATAATGTTTCTCTAAAAGCGGGAAATGGAAAGTCGAAAACAACAACAGAACCATAATTAAAGAAAATAAATAAATAAGGGAGATTTAATTTATTCTGGCGATGGGATGATCGATGGTACAAATCTGTCCCCATGGCCCATCATGGGGAGCGGGTTCAATTGTTGTCTGCATTATCAATCTTTATTTTATTTTCATGGTGTAATAAATGTGGAATTATATGGGAAACATAAATAATGTACTGGTATGTCTGAAAAACTACGTCACCTACTACTATTTTATTTTATTTTACACTATTGTATTTTTTACGATTCACCAATTATGCATTTCTTAATTGAGAGTTGGAAACTTAGCTATCGGACCAAACGTCCAAACCAAGGTTGTTAAGATCGGGATCCTATATGGGATCGTTTTTCTCTTTGCAAGATCGGGATCGTAGGATCGAATCGGGATCCTAAGATCTTATGAAATTGCAATAATGGATAAACTCAATTATGCATACTAACAAGTAAAAGCATTATTTTGTGTGTTTATGAATCTTGTAAGTTAATTAATACAATACAGTATAAAAATATTACAATTAAACATAAAATATTTCCACATACATAGATATTATGTTTTTTTACACATCATACATAAAGAATACAAGCTCTTAAGTTTAAAATTAAAATAAACAAGTTATTTTGATCCCAAATCATAAAATACTAGAAAAATTTTGTGCGTTTAAGAGGGTAAGATCGTAAGATCGTAGAAGCGTTTGAAGGAGTATGACCATAAGATCGTAACATTCTACTATCAGGATCGGGATCTTACGAATTTTACGATCCTACAAGGATCGGGATCGTTTTAGAGATGTGTGATCGTAAAATCGTAAGATCCTAAGATCAGGATCGGGATCTTAACAACTATGGTCCAAACCACCTCCCCCACCAATTGTGTACTAATTTATTTTAGTAACAATAAATATATATAGCGGAATATTGCAGGAAAATAAAAAGGACATAGTTCGTTTTTTTTTTTTGGTGAAAGACGTGCGCGCACGTCGGCAAAGATCTAACTACAAAGCTAAGAAAAAACTACAGAAGGGAGACAAGGAATAGAAAAAAACCCAAAAGTAAAGGAAAAGAACCAAAAAAACATCAGAAGCGCGGAAAGCAAACTCTCGCCGCATCGGCTGCAAGGCAAGGTCGGGCATCATCCGGAGGAAATGCCCAAGTAGTGAAGAATTCCTCAGCTCTCGAACCACGTCTGGCCAGTATATCAGCAATAGAATTCCCCTCTCGGAGAATATGAGCCCAATAGTATTCGGGGTGTAACTGCATAATATCCCTGATAGAACGAATCAACGGGAACAGAGAATGCCTGTCATCAACATCAGAGGTGAACAAGCGAATAGCTTCCAATGAGTCAGAATAACATAGCGCCAATGCTATACCATGCCGCTCAAGTGCACGCATACCATGGAGGATGCCATGGAGTTCTGCCACAGTGTTTGTCGTCGTTCCCACATGACCTGAGAACCCTTCCACCCACTGTCCATCGCCTGTGCGAATAACTCCCCCGAACCCAGCTGGCCCCGGGTTACCAAGAGAACTCCCATCAACATGTAATATAACCCCCGAATAGTGTTGAGGATTCCAGACATAGTTCGTTTTTAGTTTGTTCCATTCCATCAAAAGGATTTTTTGCCACACCTTTTTTTTTTTTTTGGTTTTCTTCCCCATATTGTTTTTATTAGTTATTTTTCATTCAAATATTCTATTATTTGCTTTAATCACGCTTCATTAAAAATTATAATTGTGGTATGATCGAGTATCATATTGAAACTTATAGTACATATGAAGAAATCAAAATTAAACTTTAATTATTGAATGAATACATGTAAGTTAATTTATGACCTTTTTGTGTTAATTATACTTAATTAATTTGTGCAACTGATAATATGATATAATACTGAAAAGTGAATAGTAATGCATGAGTTAAACGAGGCCTAGGAATAGCCTACAGTAGTACGAATGCGACAAAGTTGGAGAGAATCAGAGGATTGTATGTGAAGATATTTGGTGCATATATTATAGGGTTATCTATGCACAGTGTTATCAGCTGGGAGTAAATTATAGGGTGGAGTGTCGTGGTTGACGAATTGACATATATGTTGAATGCCTTGTAGGCACGGACACGGAAGGACTAATTTTTTTTTTTGAGGAGCCATTGAAGGCCTGGAAGGGGTGGTGGGAGCCCATGCCACACAATTACAAAGGGGAGATAAAGGGAGGGATAGGGGGCCGGTGGGAATCGAACTTCCAACCTTCCGTTGGAAGCCAATGGACTTAACCGCTTGGGCTAGGTCCTAACCGCTTGGGCTAGGCCTGGAAGGGGTGGTGGGAGCCCATGCCACACGGAAGGACTAATTGTTGAAACTTTTTTGTGCAAAGTCCAAAATGGTGCCCACCTGTCACCACTGATGATCGTATTCGTATATATGTGCTCACCTCCAGTTCGGGGCAGGCCCCACGCCTGCCGTCGTCTTCCTAAATCCTAGCCCCCGAGCTACTAGCTCATTTCATTATTAAATTACCGTATGTATGTATGTACTTCATGACGGGATGAATTTTACTACTAGTACTTTTCAGTTTAATGAGATCCCTACATACATAATATTATACTGTTGCTGTACTTAATTAATGACCTTGTCCAAGTCAATTACTACTCAATTTAGCTAGGGATCGGAGTACTGTGTCTTAATTGGTTGTAAATGATGATCAGATTTCTTAATTTAATCAACCTACCTAGCCAGCCCCTACGAAAAAAAAAGAAAAAGACGAATGTCATCGCCTATAACTCCATCGCCCTACCGTATTTCATTGCCTTAGCTTGTTTGCTGCTGTTGAGTCTAGGTTTTGATAGGAGTTCATAACCGATGATAGAACACAATAGGTGAACATAAGTGTAAGCAGTCTACTGGTGTGCATTGAAGATTTCTTGAAGACTGACTTCAGCCCAACGGATATTTCCTAATCTGGGAGGAGAGATACTAATATTTACTTGCAGGACTCCTTCCCAGATTAAGGAAAGAAGATTTGAACAAGTCTACACTTAACCTCAACGGCTCTTTCCCAAATTAGAAATATGACCGTTCAAGTGTGCAGAGCTGCTTGGTTAAATGGATTTTTCAGAGGCTTTGGAAATCACTTCTCAACATTATCATTCTTGAAACACTCTGAAACTTCTTCAAGCTTTCAGAACAACTTAGAGAGAAGCCACTTCAATCTTCAGCCTAGTGTTCACAGAAACTACCCTTTGCTGAAAGATTGACCAGAGCCTTGAGCACTCCTGTTTGCTAATTGTTCATCAGTTCCCTTTGGTGAAGCTGAGACACATTCAAGGAGAGTGCTTAAGGTGAAACCAGGAAGAAGACTTCAACTCATTTATTCACTCAACAAGGAGAGGTGCTTCACAGGTTACTTCAGGGGAAACTCAAAGTGGGTTAGCTTTGGGGAGTTGAAATAGGTGAGAAGCCTATACCAGGGCTGGAGAGAGCAGCTGGTCATCACAACTATCCGCCTGGAGTTTGGAGTGAAGGCATTCAAGTTATTTCATCTCTGTGTGTGGTTGTAAGCCATTGGTGATACACATAGTGAAATAACCTCCTGGATTGGTATCCCCCAGACGTAGGCCGGAGGCCGAACTGGGTCAACAACTCTTTGTGTTGTTTATTTACTTTATGCTTCATTTTATTCCGCTGTGCTTATATTACTTGATACCATAATCTGTGTGTTCATTGTTGGTGTTCAAACACATACAGTGAACTACTGCATAAAGTTCCTCACTTGCTTAGACTGTGGACCTAACAAGTGGTATCAGAGCCACACTCTTGCGAGAGAGATCTTTTGAAGCAAGATGAGTCAAAGGTGGAATTACAATCAGCCTCCTCTTCTAGATGGGACAAACTTTGCCTTCTGGAAAAACAAGATGCGGTCATTCCTGATGTCTATAGATGATCTGGCATGGAATGCTGTTCTTAGCAAGTATGCTGTGCCCAGTATTACTAAGGATGGTGTGACCACTCCCAAAGACATGAATGACTGGAGCAAAGAGGAAAAGACCTTGTCCAACATGAATTCCAAAGCTTTACATGCTCTCTTCAGTGCTGTAGCAGACGACCAATATTTTCTCATCTCAAACTGCACCACAGCATTTGAAGCATGGAACATACTGGTAAACTCATATGAGGGAACCACCTCTGTAAGAAAATCTAAACTCATATCTCTTGATGCTGAATTTCATAAAATTAGTATGGATGAGAATGAGTCTGTGAATAGCTTTTTTGGTAGAATTCGTACTCTAACAAACCAAGCTCAACAGCTTGGTAAAACCTACTCCACTGAGGAGATAGTATCTAAGATTGTAGGTACACTCCCTGAGCGGTTCTACCCCAAAATTGCTGCCCTTGAGCTTCAGGCCAACTTTGAAACCATGAGTGTTGATGAGCTTATGGGAATTTTACAATCATGGGAGATGACTCACTGCAAAAAATTCAAAGGGAAGTCTGTTGCTTTCAAGGTGGAGTCCAAATCCCCCAGTGCTCCCTCTGTTAAAGAATCCAGTTCAGTCCATGATGATGATGAGGATGAGGATATTGATGAGGAAGACCTGGCTTTGCTAACCAAGAAGCTAGCCCGCTTTCTCAGAGATAAGAAATCAAAGCAAGCTGGAAATAGAAGAGGAGAGGGATCTTCTAGCAGGAGACCTGAGAAGAACAAATATGATCGATCTGTCAAGAAAACCTCCAAGGAATCCTCAGATTCCAAGGGTACTCAGTGCTTTGAATGTAAAGGCTTCGGACACGTTCGAGCTGAATGTGCTAATCTCAGAAACAAGTCCTCTGATGTCAAGAAGACCTACTGTGCCACATTCAGTGATGATGAAGAACCAGAATCCAGCAATGATGGAGAGGAAGAAGGGGTTGCCCTTGTTGGAACATGGGATTCTGAGTCTGAGGCTGAATCTGTTGGTAATGTGTCTTCCCAAGTCAATACTCTTACTACTGATGAAGCTTCTACCTCTTATCACAGGGATAACAGTCTTGAGATGGAAACCTTAAGCAACATGTTTGATGAGACCAACCTCAGACTGGAACAAACCCTAGGAGAATTGGAAAGTGCACTGCTTGATCACGCAATAGACAGACAGGAGATTGCCTACCTCAACAATGAGCTGGATGAGTTGGTGGCAAAATTCTATGTGCAAGGTGAAGAAGCAAGATCATACCTGCGAGAACTCAATACCTACAAGGATGCGTACTTTGACAAATTGAGTGACCTCAGGAATGCTGAGAACAGACGAGATGAACTGGAATACTTCGTCGCTTATCTGGAGCCCTCCCATAGGGATTTATCAGTTACAGTAGATGAACTTGCAGTCCAAGCTGGTGAACTCATGACCTCAAAAAGGAAACTCACTGATCAAGTGGAGCAACTCAGCACTGAGAGAGACAACTTTCAACAAGAGCTAATTGGGTTGTCTGAGAAAGTCCACAATCTCACCACAGTAAATGGAGCTCTTGTTGATCAAGTCACAGATCTCAACAGTCTAAAAGATGATCTTCAACAAAAAGTGACTGAGTTGACCAATCAAGTTCAAGAGTGAGGCTCTTAAGGCCTTCATCAAGTTAAGCCAGCAATTGATCACAGAAAAAGAGTGCAAAATCAAGAGGATCAGAAGTGATCATGGAGGTGAATTTGAAAGCCATGCTTTTGAGGAGTTTTGCAGTGAACTTGGAATCAAGCATGAATTCTCAGCCCCTAGAACACCACAACAAAATGGAGTGGTTGAAAGGAAGAATCGCACTATTCAAGAAATGGCTAGAGTGATGCTGAATTCAAAGGGTGCACCTCAATTTCTGTGGGCTGAAGCTGTCCATACAGCATGCTACGTCTCAAACCGTGTTCATATGAGATCAAAGTCTCTCAAAACTCCATATGAACTGTGGAAGGGTAAAAAGACTACTATCTCTTATTTCCATATCTTTGGTAGCACTTGTTTTGTTCTCAATGACAGGGAGCACCTTGGAAAGTTTCAAGAGAAGAGTGATGAAGGAATCTTTGTGGGATACTCATCCACAAGCAAGGCTTACAGAGTTTATCTTCCAAAATCCAGAAAGGTGGTGGAATCAGCTAATGTCACCATTGATGACAAACCTAGCAGAATTCATTATTCTACAGATGCTGAGAAGAGTAATGATGTCAACATGATCAACTCAGAACAGTCACCCACTGACTGCAATGAGAAGGCTCCTGATCATACCAAAGATGCTGAGATCCACCCAGTTCCCTCTACTCCCATCAGAAAGGTGCACAGGAACCATGATGAAGATGATCTGATAGGAGACCTAAATGAGGGAAGGAGAACCAGAATGAAGAAGAAGATTGATTACAAGGAACTTGCAGGGTTACACTGTTTCACTTCCAGGATAGAGCCAAGCAAGGTTGAAGAGGCTCTTGGTGATGAACAATGGATCTCTGCCATGCAAGAAGAGCTGCAACAATTTGCTAGGAATGAGGTGTGGACTTTGGTGGAGAGACCAGACAATGTCAATGTGATAGGAACCAAGTGGATCTTCAAGAACAAGTCAGATGAGAATGGTAACATTACAAGGAACAAAGCCAGACTTGTTGCACAGGGATATACTCAAGTTGAGGGTGTTGATTTCAGTGAAACTTTTGCCCCTGTTGCAAGACTTGAAGCTGTGAGGATGTTGATTGCCATTGCATGTTCCTTTGAATTCAAACTATACCAAATGGATGTGAAGAGTGCATTTCTCAATGGATGGTTGAAGGAAGAGGTCTATGTGGAGCAACCCAAGGGATTTGAAGACCCTCATTGTCCTAACCATGTCTACAAGCTGAACAAGGCCCTTTATGGGTTAAAGCAAGCTCCAAGAGCTTGGTATGAGAGACTGTCCTCTTACCTGCTGGAGAAAGGTTATGTACGAGGGAATGCTGATAAGACACTCTTCATCAAAGGAGAAGGAAAGGGATTCCTGATTGCCCAGATCTATGTTGATGACATAGTATTTGGTTCAACTTCTCAAGTTCTGAAAGAAGAATTCATCCACATCATGAGTAAGGAATTTGAAATGAGTCTTGTTGGTGAACTAACCTATTTTTTAGGTCTGCAGGTATCTCAAAGAAAGGAGGGTATATTTCTGAATCAAGCCAAATATGCAAAAAATCTTGTCAAGAAATTTGGGCTTGAGTCCAGCAAGCCAGTCAGAACTCCTATTGGGACAAGTGACAAGATGAACAAAGACCCTCTTGGTAAATCTGTTGACTGTAAATTATATAGAAGCATTATTGGTAGTTTGCTTTATCTTGCAGCTAGCAGGCCAGATATTAGCTTTGCTGTAGGAGCATGTGCTAGATACCAGGCAGATCCTAAAGAGTCTCATCTTCATGCTGCTAAGAGAATCATATGTTATGTGGCTGGTACAACTGAGCTAGGAATATGGTGCTCTAAGGACTCAAGCTTGCAGCTAACTGGTTACAGTGATGCTGACTGGGCTGGATGCTCAGATGATAGAAAGAGTACCACTGGTGGATGTTTCTACATTGGTGCTAATCTTGTAAGCTGGTATAGCAAAAAGCAGAGCTCCATTTCCTTGTCCACTGCAGAGGCAGAGTACATTGCTGCAGGTAGTTGCTGTGCCCAGCTCCTTTGGATGAAGCAGATGCTGAGAGACTATGGGATTGAGCACAAAGAATTGCTATTGTTGTGTGATAACACAAGTGCAATTAACCTTGCCAAGAATCCTGGTCAGCATAGCAGGTCAAAGCACATAGACATCAGACACCACTTCATTCGTGAACTTGTTGAGGATGGCATTGTGTCCATTTCACATGTTGGAACTGAACAACAACATGCAGACATTTTTACTAAGGCATTGTGTACTGATCGTTTTGAAGCCCTCAGGCGAGACCTTGGGCTTTGCTACTTGGCCTAAATGGCCTACTGGACTCTCCCCCATGGAATAAACGGTAAATTCCTAGCCCACTTATCTGTTCAATTATTTTATCTAATGTGTGGGCTGCAGGAATTATATGATTAAGGGGGAGATATTAAGAGGCCCATCAGTCAGGCCCAATGATGTCATATCAAGAAAGAATCTTGTTACTACTCTGGTCCAGGACTTCTGCAGAAAGCATCATAGCCCTATGCTATGGCGGGAAGGCTACATTTCTCGGGAAATTGATCAGTTTTCCCAACTCCATTCATTTATTTTCTTCATCTGTTACTCTTGGGTATTGATTTCACTCGTTTCCAGTTCTTACGAAAAACCCTAGTCTTGTGTTTGAGGTTGTGTTTGCAGTGCAAAAATGGTGACCACTCGCAGTTCAAAGAATCCGACTAAAGGTGGATCCCCTGCTCCCAAGAAGCACCCTAGACCGGAAGTCGATTTTGGGAAAGGTTTGCAAGACATGGCTCCCAAGAAGCCTACCAACCTTCTGGAGAAAATCCAATCGGAGGTTCAGTCCAACCCTTCTGAGGACCCTTTGGATGTTCGGAATGAACTCCGAAATGCTGGAGTAGCAGTTGAGGGGGAGAAAGTAACCGATCAAGCAGTTGTGGCCACTACTCCTGTAACTCCGGAGGTTACCTCGCAAGCAGTTGGGGACTCTCAAGCTCCTATTTCTACTGCCAATCCCTCACTGAAGCAGACAGAAGCCATGGATTCTCCCACCAACTTGCGGACTCTTGCTAAAGCAGCCTCGTCGTCTAAAAGGAAGGGAACTCCAAAGAAAGGTACAAAATCTGTGTCTAAACCTACTGATAGTTCTACTAAATCCTCTTCAGGGCAAGCAGGTGTTACTAAGAGGAACTCGGATCGTATTCCCAAATCCTCTATTCCTAAAGTTTCTGAGAAGACCACTAAGGATGGGGCTTCTGGTACCTTGACCTCGGGCAAAACTGGAAGTGTCAAGACCGCCTCGAAATCCGCGTCTAAAGAGACGGCCATTGCTGCTGTTCCTCTGGCGTATGCTCCTCCGGATAGTGCTCCTGTCCAAACCTCTGAGAAGATAGCTACATCTGCTCCTGCTGTTCGACCAAGCCAGACTAAGAAGACAAAGAAAAGTGCTCCAAAATCTAAGAAGATTGCAGAGCCTACACAGGAAGATGTCTCAGAAAAGGTTGCTGACAAGGATACTGAAAGAGTTTCAACAGAGGATATTGCTCAGGACACCACCAAGAAGTCCGAAGTTGCTGCTGTTTCTACTGGACATGAGGAAGATCAGATCATTGATGACTATGTCGAGGAAACTGATGAAAGGGAACCAGACAAAGATGTTGTTTCTGATGATGCTCAAGACCAGGATCAGGAGATGTCAGTCCAGAAGGAAAATGTGGTTGTAACTGATCCCATTGCAGATACTCAGGGGGAGAATGCTGAGGATATCAATGAAGAATCAGAGGAAGAAGATGGATCAGATGAAGAAGGCTCAAAATCAGAATCAGAGGAACCAGAGATCCCTCAGCCCGTTGCAGTTGGATCCAAAGTGGCTAAGGTTCCTTATGAGAAGGTTCAGAAGAGAGTTGAATCGGAGAGTGAATATGAAGTGTCTGGAGAGCATGTTACTGAAGGAGAAAGTTCGAAAGATGAGGATGTTCAGTCCACTCCATTGAACACTGAAGATGCACCTGAGCAGTCTTCCAAAGCTGTTAAATCTGCTAAGCGGGTTCGTGATGCCGAAGAGGAACCTGAAGCAAGGAAAAAGAGCAAAGAAGATTCTAAGGGCAAGTCTGTTGAGAAACCCAGGAAGCCGGATCTCAGACCTGCAATAGCCTCTAGCTTCAAGTTCTATTACTCTGGAAACCGTTCTTACTATGATCTGGTGTTGAAAGACAAGAAGCTAAGATCAGAGTATAGGTTTTCTGGAAGAAAGCTCCAGGAGCTTGGATGGACAACCTATCTTGAAGAAAGGTCACTTCTTGACTGGGCATCTAAATGGACCAGTTCTCGACCAGAACTTGTTAAGGAATTCTATGCCAACCTACAGAAGGATATTCTGAAGAAAAACAAGTCTTGGTTCCAAAAGAACTACACTCGAGGGATGATCTATGAGTTATCTGCAGATAAGATCAACAGTCTACTTCAAGTTCCTGATATCTCGTTTGATAGTATCTATGAACCAGGAACTATTTTTGACAGTGATAAGGTAGCTCGTGGGTTAACAAAGAATGTTGTTCAGAAGATGCCTGGCAGAGGACTCAGTCCTAAGGATCTTTCTCAAAAGTTCCATTTGCTCTACAAATTATGTGCATCAAATATACTGCCTACATCAAATCATTCCTTGGTGTCTCGTGAGATGTGTCATCTCATATATGCAATTGAACATATGGAGCAGATCAACTATGGTTATCTTGTGATGACTCAGTTGAGCAGACTTGCTCAGAGCATGAAGAATGATGGGAAAACACTACTTCTCTATCCTGCCCTGATCACTGCATATCTGGAATCCGAAGGAATATTTGGTGAAAAGAGAGAGCCAACTGAAGCTGTTAATGAATTTGTCATTACTCAGAAGTTGCAAAAGAAACGTCCAGATCTTCCAGGCCCTGATGGATCCTTGAACAGTCAGAGTGCTCTTCATCGAGCAAATGAGATCTTTACTGAGGGTATTGCTGAGGTCAGATCAATGAAGGAGGCCCTTGGAGTGCTTGAAAAGAAACTTGAACTAGGCCTTGCACTGATGCCTGACACTTGGTCTGATGAAGAGAATGCAATCTCTCATGTTGATACTGAGTTGTCCACTGATTCTGAAGATGATGCTGAGGAGTCTGACTAATTTGACAGCTAGGATGACCCAGAGGGGGAGTAGAAATTCCAATCGCTGCTGAAGTCATTCTCTGAAAAATTTGGTAATATCTTTCTAATCCTTAACTTTTTCATTATCATGAACTGTTGTTTTATGGACTGTTTTGGATTTTGTTTGTGTTGCTTGATATTTGTGTTGAACTGTTTATGTCTCTGATGTTGGTGGATGGACATTGTGAACTGAACTGATTTCAGTAATGCTTATGGTTGTTAAAGCTCTCTGTATATCATGTTTATTTGTTGAAGAGCTTAGAGTGTTTAGTTGGGTATGTATTACCTCTTGTTCATTGATTTCATTGTAATAGTTCATCATCGGTTGGATTTATTGTACTGGCTCACCTCCTGTCAAAAAGGGGGAGATTGTTGAGTCTAGGTTTTGATAGGAGTTCATAACCTAGGTGAACATAAGTGTAAGCAGTCTACTGGTGTGCATTGAAGATTTCTTGAATACTGACTTCAGCCCAACGGATATTTCCTAATCTGGGAGGAGAGATACTAATATTTACTTGCAGGACTCCTTCCCAGATTAAGGAAAGAAGATTTGAACAAGTCTACACTTAACCTCAACGGCTCTTTCCCAAATTAGAAATATGACCGTTCAAGTGTGCAGAGCTGCTTGGTTAAATGGATTTTTCAGAGGCTTTGGAAATCACTTCTCAACATTATCATTCTTGAAACACTCTGAAACTTCTTCAAGTTTTCAGAACAACTTAGAGAGAAGCCACTTCAATCTTCAGCCTAGTGTTCACAGAAACTACCCTTTGCTGAAAGATTGACCAGAGCCTTGAGCACTCCTGTTTGCTAATTGTTCATCAGTTCCCTTTGGTGAAGCTGAGACACATTCAAGGAGAGTGCTTAAGGTGAAACCAGGAAGAAGACTTCAACTCATTTATTCACTCAACAAGGAGAGGTGCTTCACAGGTTACTTCAGGGGAAACTCAAAGTGGGTTAGCTTTGGGGAGTTGAAATAGGTGGGAAGCCTATACCAGGGCTGGAGAGAGCAGCTGGTCATCACAACTATCCGCCTGGAGTTTGGAGTGAAGGCATTCAAGTTATTTCATCTCTGTGTGTGGTTGTAAGCCATTGGTGATACACATAGTGAAATAACCTCCTGGATTGGTATCCCCCAGACGTAGGCCGGAGGCCGAACTGGGTCAACAACTCTTTGTGTTGTTTATTTACTTTATGCTTCATTTTATTCCGCTGTGCTTATATTACTTGATACCATAATCTGTGTGTTCATTGTTGGTGTTCAAACACATACAGTGAACTACTGCATAAAGTTCCTCACTTGCTTAGACTGTGGACCTAACAGCTGCCTCGTGCGCCAGACTGACAAAATCCTTTCATCACCCTTTTGGGAAAATTTTTGTAGTTTGCTGCATATGCATATCTAAGTTTCATGTGAACTCACCACTCGATCACCTCCTCATATATGCATATATGTGTTTGATGCCCAAATAAATTACATGCATTCCGCATCCATCTTCTTTTTAACACATATGTAAGCCTGCACGTTGTCATTCATTAATTCTATAAATCCAATTTCGTTTACATTACACATGTATGTGGATTGTGGTATTAATTACTTTATGCATTTTAAACTAATTATACTATTCGTTTGCAGTCTGCCCAATAATATCAATATTGAATTAATTGTTGCTGTTTATGCTCAACCAAAAAAAAAAAGCTCATCCAAAAAATTGTTGCTGTTTATGATGATGCATATATATATCCAATGATCGAATCGGAATAGACCTAAGATATTCAATCGTGAAATAATAATTTCTTTTTTTAAAAAAAAAAAACGAGAAAAAAGAAAGAAAAAAGAAAAAAAGAAAGAAAAGGGGATTAGTACTATACTAGTAGGCCACATGAAAGAAACGATTCGATGTATGCATCTCCATTTTTATAGTATACTTCATCCCTCTAAATACACTACGTACACATATATCTTGTCTTGAAGACATATCCTAAAATTGTGTATCGACCCATTAATAGTACGTAATAGAACTCTGCGCGAAGTTTATATGAAGTAGTATCTATCTAAAAAAGTATTTCCTCAGTTCCTTTTTAAATACTACGGACTCATATTTCACGCAATTCAATACACATTTTTAATCCTTAATAACTCAAATTGCACACAAGTAAAAATTATGAAAATTTGATATTTTAAATCTATGCGATTAGACGAATCCAATAAAATCTCACCTGACTATATTTTAACTTATATAATTTACTAAAAAATCGAATTGAAATTATTAAATGAACAGTACCAAATTCTAAAACGGAGTTAGTATTAGTATATGTCCCGAATTGACAGAGGTATACGTAGGTTGGTAGTTGGTACTCTAGAATCTAGATACAATAACAATTAAGGGCCCCGCCCCCCTCCAATTATATACTTATCCCATAAACATCAAACACTTTTCATGCATGTATAATGTAAGTACTTTTTCTGTTTTCATGAATCCGCAACATTTACTCTGCACACGCAATCCAATGCATATTTTTAACCATGAATAACTTATACAAGTAAAATTTATAAAAACTTGATATTCTAAAACCACAAGAGGAGGCGATTCTAACAAGTTATCAATTGACTATATTTTTTCTCCTATAATTATTATATAAACATGAATTAAAGTTAGATAATGAATAGTGTAAAAAAAAACCAAAATTTTCACTTTTACGTAAAAAAAAACCAAAACATGAATAGTATATATTTACCGCCCTTAGCTTCCACTTTTTATATATATACTATCTATCATCATATCCCGGCCACATTTCAACCTCATCCCGCATCCCTCCATTTCATCCCCCATATCTCTCTCTCTCTCTCTCTCGATTTATTCAAACTAATTTAAGAAACTGGATTTCTCTATCTTACCAGCTTAGATATTCTGCTTGTTTGTCATTCTCAAATTGGCAAACCGAATGGGCCAACTCCAAATGAGTGATCTGACTACTGTTGTATTTTGAGACATGTCTAGTTATTAATTGCTAGGAGGTACGTATATATATATAGGCAAGCAAGATACATACAAACATATATAGCTAATTAAGGAGGAGGTGGTTTAATTCAAAACATGAATTTATCGGTAAATGGGCAGTCCAAAGTTCCCCCGGGGTTTCGTTTTCACCCAACGGAAGAAGAGCTTCTCCACTATTACCTCCGGAAGAAAGTCGCCTCTGAGAAAATCGACCTCGATGTCATCCGGGAACTCGATCTCAACAAGCTCGAGCCTTGGGATATTCAAGGTCATCGTCATCAATATCCCCATTATTATATGCATGCATCTTATCTGTATAGTACAGATTATATATTCTCTAGATACTGATCGAGGAAGATTCTATTATTTCTTTAAATGTAGAGATATGTAATATCGGGTCGACGCCACAGAATGATTGGTACTTCTTCAGCCACAAGGACAAGAAGTACCCCACGGGGACGCGGACAAACCGCGCCACCGCAGCCGGCTTCTGGAAGGCAACGGGCCGAGATAAAGCCATTCACGGCACCGGGAGGAGGATCGGAATGCGGAAAACCCTGGTTTTTTACCGTGGAAGAGCTCCCCACGGACAAAAGTCGGATTGGATCATGCATGAGTACCGGCTCGACGAAGAATATCATGACTCATCCACCATTACACCCACTCGTGTAATAATTGAACATCTCCTTTTTCCTTGTTTGTCGTCTTCTTTTTTTTTTTTTTTTTTTATATTTCAAATTATAAGTCGTTTCATCAATAATTAGGGCACGCATCAATTCTTCTGCGTTTACTGTTCTATCCTGTCCGGCCCACTTTATTTACGCTTTTGCAGTATCCACGCAATGTAAAGTAAAGTACAACAGTACACCGTCTAATCTAAGGGTACGAAATCATACATGATTTGACGATGTCTGAATTGATCAGGTATCCAATATATACGGAGATTCTTCGATGCTGCCGTTGTCGTCGGGGCCGGAAGAAGGTTGGGTGGTTTGCCGCGTATTCAAGAAGAAAAACTACGAGAAGACGACGACATCCTCGTCGCCGCTAAATTCCTCGGCCGCGAACCAAGACGGAATCCTGAACCAGATACTGACCTACATGGGAGCACCCTCAACATCGCCGCCCGAAGACTTCAAGCAAGAGACCATATCCAACGACGACCTGCAGCAGGTCAATCCGACGGCTGACAATCAAACAACACATCTCCCGTGCTTAGAATTACATTCCCCAGCAACCGACACCTTGCAATCCTCTACTGCCCGGCCCGAAGGCCCTAATAGTAAAATCGGGCCCCCATCATCGGCTGATTGGGTCGCCATGGATCGATTAGTTGCTTCTCAGCTGGACGGACAGACATCCAAGCAATTCACCAGCCTCATGATGAACGATGAATTTTTGCCGTTTTCGGTTGATTACGAGGAGGGGCAGTTTTTGAACTGCGAGATGATATTGGGGGCAGAAAACGATTTTTGGAGCTTCGCACAATCTTCATCGTCAACATCATCAGATCCAATGGGTCGCTTGTCTGTGTAAAGATACGTATACACTCTCTACTTCCTTCTACACCTTTTTCAGTTTTTGATACTTTTCTTTCATCACATATATACGATATAGTATTAGATTTGTTTTGGTCTGATATTTTTTGTTTGATATACAATATAGTAGTATTGTGTTTTTTAAAAGCATAATATAATACACATGTTGTTACTATGATTTGTTTTTGTTAATTTAAAAAGAAAAAGAGAGTGGAAAATAAGTACTCCTGTTTAATTTGATTGATGATCAATCAATGATTTGCTGAATGTAACAGTAATTAGCGTGCATTTTTTGTGTGTAAATTTATTTCCTTTCATCATGTTGTATCACTCGCATCATATACAGTGACATGACATATATATACAGGGTTAAGTTTGAATAAAATAATTTGATTAAAGTAGCATCCTTCATATTGAAGATACTGTCTTATTCTGTTTGGCGTAATTTATTTCATTAGCTGCATATTGAAAAGGATAAAACTAGTAGTAATTCATATATGGGTGTTATGCAACTCATCGTAATTACACATGCAACATATATATAGATCCTTCTTAATTATAGTATAATATACTGGAAATGATAATATTTATTGGGCAGGCTATTAGTAACAACAACATATTGAACATGCATGTGTTAGATAATATAATGGCTTAGAGTCTGTTTTCCAGGACTTATTTTCAGGACTTATTACTTGTTCTTATTAAAATCAGACCATGTGAGACCAGATCAAATAGGATAAGACCAGACTCATTCAGATCAGACCAGATCAGACCACACTATATATATAGTTGTAATCAGATTATCAGATCAAACCAGACCAGACCAGATCCAATCAGAATCAGACCAGAAACATTCAGATCAGACCAGACCAGACCAGATCTTATAAAATTCAGATCAGAACACCTTATTTCAGGTGAAGAGAACAGGGCCTTAATTAACACATTCAAATACAATACAACACCATATAAATTGAAAAACATAAACAACGTATTACATCAATGATGTAATATAATCGGTCAAGAGTTTTTAAGTAATATATCTAGTCCAGCTGCAAGCAATTAGAATATATAGCCTTCAAGCTTTGCAACAGTTTTTCGTGTTTTTATATAGATCTGTTAATGCATGCATATATATTCTATAAATCAGATGGTAGTAAATTAGGGTTGAGATTTCCTCCTTTCTTTAAAAAGAAAAGTAATCTGCTTAACTAATGTTTTATCGGATATGAAGTAAATTATTTTCTTTACTATTCACGGACTCAAAACCTTTTTTTTTCTTTTAAAAAAAAAATCTTTTATTTGTTTTCTTTTGTTATAATGTCTCACATCGCTAATGTGTTGGGATATCACCATGTTTATATGCAGTCGCGGATCCAAAATCTTTCGTTTGGTATGTCAAATATTATGAGGACAACTAACTTTATGAACATGTATTCAATTAAAATTTTGTTACATTTTTTTAGACTTTTGGAAATTTAGACTTTTGAAAATCCATAGAAACCTTTTTTGAAAGAAAAAAACTTGTATAATTATATTTTTCGAAGAGATCCATTAAAATTGATGGAGTCTAAGTAATTAAGTTGTTGAATACCTAAAAATTTTTAAGACCTTTTAAAATTTGTATTAAATACCTCAAAATTTTTAGAAGACTTTTTAAAATCTGAATTGAATACCTTAAGAGTTTTAACTACTTTTTAAAATTCAGGTTGAAAACGCTCAAATTTTATGAACCCCTTAAAAGTAGACATACATTTATAATAAAAACAACCAACTCCCGAGCAACTCTCTTCGGTTTCGCCGTGGCTTGACTAGCTCGTCTACTTGTGTTATTTGTAATAGAGATGAGGAATCTATTTCTCATATATTCTTCCAGTGCACCTGGGCTGTTGAAGTATGGCACAAGATCAGATGTCGAGCTGAGGATTGGTTGGTTGATGAAGCAGACATTGCGAAATTCATGCAAAGGTTGTGCCGTACCTGGGATGGTCTTCAATGGGCGGCGTTTTGGAACTTATGGCGAGGTCGGAATGCGGCTGTTATGAGGGGTGAAGGCGTCAATGTTGCTGGGACTGTGAAGGATGTTTTCTTCCTTGGAAATTGTTTTAATAGGGCCTTCTCTAAACCTGTTAAATCGGTTGAGCCACGGTCGGTGTCTTGGAACCCTTTGGGAGGCCCCGGGATTATCCTACATGTGGGCGGAAGCTCGAATGGTAATCCTGGTCCGGCAGGGTTTGAAGGAGTTATTAGAGGAAATGATGGGCGATGGATAGAAGGGTTTTCTGGGGCCATTGGTAATAACTCGAACTTAGTTGCAGAGCTCCATGCTATATGGCAGGGCTTGAAACGTCTCTTTGCTTTGGGGATCACTGTCGCCACATGTTTTTCTGATTCACTGGCCGCTCTCACGATGCTTCGTCAAGGTGTTAATAAGGAACATTGGTTCTCCCCGCTTATTCGGATAATTATTGACTTGGGTAATCAGATCCCTGGAGTGGAGTTCAGTGGCATCATATTTTGCGGGAAGGGAATGCTATTGCTGACTCCTTAGCCAAGCGAGGCGCGAATGCTGAGGAATTTTTCACCACATGGGCTTTTCCACCGGATGGATCTCAAGAAGCGTTTGCAGCAGACTTGGCGGGAGTTTACTTTCCTAGATTTTGATTGTATCTTGTGTTTTGTCCTTTCTCTCCCCTTGCTATAGTTTTTTTCAGTTTTTCTCTTTGCTGACGCTTGAACGTACTTGTTCACAAAAAAAAAAAAAAAAACTACTCAAAACTTATCCTAAAATTACTACCTAATTCCTAATTATATAAAAACATTAGTAGTAATATTTTATTTTTTTTGGTGGGTCACCTTGTTCTTAAGTACATCCGTCCATGTTTATACGAACATGTGTCACTCTACCTACTACCAATTGGTTTTTGGTTGAAGCCCTATGTCCATCTTTTTTCTTACATGGTATCAGAGCCATGGATACTCTCATTTGGAGATCTCGTTGTTTTCGAGATGAATATCATATCGTGGAGGGATGTTATAATGTCCCACAAAGATTGAAACCTAAGTTCATCTTCTTTCTAAAATATTTTTTTGTTACATTATTATTATTATAATAGAATAAAGATGAATATGTACACCTTAAAAGAATTAAAGAGAGAGGACATAAAAGCAAATGTTGGATTATCTTTAAAGCACCAAAATGAACTCATGAACGGACGTATAATTACGTACACCGACCATACTGCGTTTGGACAACATTGAGTATTTGGACCATCCCGCATGTTTTGAGGTGGAACCGTTTCTTTCAGTTGAAAAAATACTGTTAGATTAATTTATTAGTGTATCTATTAAAAAATAACTCCCCGTTTCATTTATTTTATTGTTATATTTAATTTTAATTGATTGACTATAATAATAAATGGATACAATTATAATAAATGGATACAATTCATTTCAATTAAATTAGAGAATTTGATAAACATATCATTATTATTATATTGTGGAATGTCCATAGAATCCACATTTGAGTTCACATCATCTACTTTTCTTTTCTTATCTTATTATTTTATTTTATTTTATTTGTTTTATGAAACACTCCTAATATTGAATTTGGGCTCTTGAGCTGGCTGGCCTTTTAAGCCTCATGATCCGCGTTGAGAATTCTCTGGGTACTTCACCCTTATTTGTCTATGCCCATTTGTTAATGGATTACCAGAACAATAAAAATAATAGTTTTTTTTTAAAAAAAAAGAGTAAATTAGAGTTAACCATTCCATATTAGTAGGTGAATTAAGAATGGGATTAACTAAGTGAGGGCACGAACTCAAACTTTTCGGGAAAAATGGGATTAACTAAGAAAATGGTTGTGGAGAGGCCTTTGTGTATGCTCGAGAGATTAATTTTGTATTCAATAAGACCTGAAGATACCTGATACAGTGATACTCACCTTAAAAAAACTCTAATTACCAAAAAATTGGTAGATTTGGTCAAGATGGGCGTTGGCAACCTCTAGGCTTTAATTTAAGAGCTCAATTTTATTTAATTTTTTTAGTAAATCTTTAAGAGCTTGTTTCTGTCATATATTTGTAAATTGGAAAAAAAGAAAAGAAAAAAAAAAGAAAGAAAAAAGGAAAAATAAAGACAATTGTGAGAAAATGGATGAAAGTCTCCTTCGACACCAAAACTTTTCAACAACCCATAAATGAAGTAAATAAATAGTCAAGATATGGTACCAGAGATGCATGTAAATTACAATTACAGTATTATGTAATATACTACTACTATAAGAACTTCTTTTGATCCATTGGTTATGGTGATACAACAGCTAAAAAACACATAATATTGGCTTAAACTATAGAAGTCCGAATATAGGCATAAATTCCACCTCAAGAAATCAGCAGAAGATTGCACAACTAAAAACCACAATATTTTTAAGCACTGATTTCTTCCATTAATTGGAGTAGGTGAATTCGATCACTTCTTCTTTGTGCTCTTCTCTTGTATAGAATCACCTCAGAAATTCTGCACCACCCAAGTTCATACATCGGGGATCAAAACTACAGTATCAACTTCCTACAAAGCAAAGATAATTTACACCCCTCTACTGCATTACTCTGTTCTGTAAGAGGTCGAAAGCAATTAATACAACCTTGCAAGTTGGAAGAAAGATGCAATTAATAAAACAACTATGTAGAACTACTAGCAATTATGAACCTTAAGAATTAACCAACCTACAATAACTGCAATCAAGTGAATATTTAGCATTCACCACAGCAGGTGCAGCAGGGTGCAATTATACAAAATACTCCTAGGCAGGCAACAAGAACATGAAGGCCAAGCATACAAACATAGTAGTACTTCTGTAAACTTGAACGGGTAAATCATCTTCAAAGCAATCAAAGCACGTCATATGCACTAACATAAAACTAACCTAGAGAGTAGGCAAAAGCTTTGATGCCAAACCTAGCTAGCTAGACACGATTATACTTCATGTCAACAACAAATGGGGCAAAGCACCAACCCATTCTCGTTACACTCACTGCATCGCACCACTACACTCTTCTTCCCATCCTCGAATTCCAACCCATCCGTCACCACCATTACAATCTTGCAGCTCCCATGGCACATGAAACACGGTAAGAACCCGATTCCACCGCACCCATCGCACACATGTCCACCACCGCTCAATTTAGGAAGCCCTTGAACCAATTCGCTTATGCACCCATCTTCCACTATCTTCATCACCTCCTCTGCCCCGCCAATGTATCTTCCCTTCACAAACAATCTTGGGGGAACCATTCCCTTGTTCCCTTTCCCCTTCATCATCTCCTTCAATTCTTCCCTAAACCCTCTGTCCATTGAAATATCCCTCTCGCAGATCGATATCCCCAACCCCTGAATTGCAGATCTAACGGCATTGCAGTCCTCGAAGGTCTTCCGGACTCCCCTCAGGGTTGTGGTGTAGAGGACCACTTTATTCTCCCCATTCGGCGGGCAGATGGCTTCAAATCCATCCAGGAAACGGTTCAAATCCTTGGCAAGAGACGATAGATTGCACACATTAGGGCTCAGGTTTTCGTCGTTTCCTCGCTGCATAACGGTTTGATTGGATAACGGAGTGTTTGAATATGAATTTGAATTTGAATTTTTCAAAGGGGTGAAGCGGAAGCTGGGAACATGGTCGGAGTCGAGGCCGGACATTAGGTCCCACGAATTGATTGTCTCAAAAGGCTGATACCGGTGCGAACGTGGCTCGGAAAGAGGACTGGGGAAGAGGGATCCCAGGGTAACCCGCGGCGGCGGTGGCTGCGCAGTTGGAGTCAGTGGCGGCTGCGGAGCAACCATCTTGGGGGCGGAATCGGACGAGGGCGAGGGCGAGGGCGGGGCGTCGAGGGTCAACAAGCCGTAAGTGGTGGAGGTGAGGGAGACAATGTGGTGGCTGAAGGCGGAGGAGGCGCCGATTTGAGAGAAATCGTCATCTTGATTAAGGAGGGCAGAAGAAACGCAGCCCATGAGGGAAGATGCGATGGATTAACAATGGGGGCGGAATGGGATTTGGGAGGTGGAGATAAGAGATTAATTTGGAACTGAAAATTGAAAATGAGTAGAGCGTAGAAGAAGAGAAAGGAGGAGTAAATGTAGAGGGGCTAGAGGGGTGATAGAAGATTGAAGATTGATTGGTTTTACCGCTCAAAAGACAGTTTCTTTATTTTGAATCTTGAAGAACACACACACAGAGTCACAGATACACATGGATGGACACATGGTCATGGCGTAGACCGGATGGAGGGGAGGCGCCTTTTTACTTAATACTCGTGATTCCAGGAATTTTGCTCAGCTGCCCTTTTCATTTCTCTTTATTTCATATTGCTCCTGTACTTTCCCATGTCTAATTTTGCCCCCCACCCAAACCCAATCGGCCACGAAACAAAGTCAACTCAATCTTCTTCATCTTTACCTTTCCTTTTTATTTTATTTCATTTTAATACTCCATTTTTTCTGCATAAGTTAGTCGTAAGTGGAATACTATATGATAGTGCCCATGTACAATACCTATACTAGGGGTGAAAACGGGACGGATACGGGCGGATAGTACTCGTCCCGTATCCTATCCCATATTTTTTTGTCGAATACGGAATCGAATACGAATAGGCCGGATACAAATATGAATTCGAATATTTCGGGAAACGGATACGAGACGGATTCGGATTTTAACTCGGATAATATTTTATTTTTTAAAATTTTTTGTTTTTTCTAATTTTTTAAGACAAATCAGAATATATACTAGGTACGCTAAACTGATTTTTTAAATTTTCCAAAATCATTAGTTATTTCATTCAAGACATCTAAATAGCATCACTACAAGATGTCACGTGCTGTAGTTTAGATGTAAAGAACCTAATGATATAGTCGAGTTGATTAATATGATTTGATTTAATTACATATGACTTTCAAGCTTTTGATTATATTTATACATATAGTATTATTTATTTATTTTATTTAATATAATATTATAATATACATATATAAATATATATATAAATTTCCGGATATTCGGATAGAAAATACGGATAATATCCGCATAAAATTCGAATTTTTTCGGATACGGGCGGATATTTACAATCCCATATCCTGTCCCGTATCCGCCAAATATCCGCCGGATATCAAAATTCGAATTCGGATTCGAATATAATCGAATACAGCATCGGATCGGGCGGGAATTATCCGTCCCACTTTCACCCCTAACCTATACGTTATTGCGAAGACGCACAAAGGTGAATGCCCTTATATATATATATTTAAGAGGCCTCTATCTCTCGAGTTCAAGGATTCACTAGTAATTACTACTACCATCCCATCCATCATCACCAGAAGAATATTTTTCCGATCAAATTGAGTACTGTAATTATACTTCTTTTCTTTCCAAAAAGTACTGTTAACCAATACATCAATGTTTGGGAATATACTGGAAAAAAAAAAAAAAAAAAAAACTCCTAACATACACATCTAAACAGCAGCATCAGCATTATTTTAAAATTGACCGTTGAACAGGAGTATTATATATATATATATACTACTATATGTATTACCCGAATGTAGGAATCCCGAATCAGTCTTCCTCTCCAGTCAGCACATTATTGTGCATAATGATCTTCAACTGGCCAAAGTAGTGGCTTCACAACCATCCGGCACGCATGCCAACACATCTCTGTAGTCCCTGTTGATGGTGAAGTAATCATAAACCTTTCCATCTCGGTTCTTTTTGTACTCAAACAGAAGGGCCGAATGGTTAAACGCTGTCATCTTCACAAATCCCCAGTCATAATCCTTGTACAGACTCCAGCTCGTGCTTACATTACTGAACTCCGACAGGTGAGCTCCAGCGCCTCCCACCACCACATGTATTGTCCCGTTCACCGTCCCAGAGTAGTGATTCTTTTCTGAATTCACACATTTATTCTGATAAACTGGGCAGCTTCTTTCATAATTGTGGACATGACCGTAGAAGGCAATATCGACCTTATACTTCTGCCACAGCTTCTGCAGGCTTTCTCTTCCCATTGGCTCTGCGAAGGATCCTTCCAAGGCATAATACTTGTCCGAAGAATAACCAAGAACCCGGTGAGCTGCGAATATCAGCCAAGGCTGCTTTCGCCGGTCTACTGATGCCAGGCAGCGTTCAATGAATTCATACTGCTCGGATCCTTCTCTCCAGTCATGCTCGCTGTCTGCTATGCAGAAGCGAAACATGCCATAATCCGTTGAGTACCTGGAATGAAATACACACGTCAAGTTCCAGAACTCCATGCAACTGTTAATCCAGAGATGCATAAATCAATTGCCAAACACAGCATGCCCAATAGAAGGATAATTTAATCATTACCAAAACTTGGCTCTGTTCACTGCAGGGGTGTAGAACATGGTCTCTGCTGGCACTCCACACTCTCCTCCAGAATCTGGGGTGTCATAAAAGGATCCTGTCCCAGGCCAGTCGCGTTCATGGTTGCCACTGTCACAGATACAGCCGGTTAGATATTGACAAAAGAAAAAAATAAACAAAATGGAAGATATAGATCATGTAATTCCTGATGTATGCAACAAGTTAATAAAATATGAACATACCTGCCAATCATATACGGCACAGTGGATGCTATAGGTTCTATCTGTTGGGTGAATTGGTCCCACTGTGAGATATAACCATTTGCATATGCAATGTCTCCTATATGGAATACTATGTCAATGTTGTTGATGTCCCGAATGAGCTGGTCAGTAGTATTCAATGAGCCGAACTGATAATTGCTATACTCATTGGAACCATCACGCTCACCCTGAAAACATAGCAATTACATAGTTTCAATTTAATCTGTGAAAACTAGAAATGCAAAACTATTAGTAATTGATCAACGGAATTAGATTGGGAATTCGTGATTGTGATCAAGCAATCACTAAACTGGATGAGACATACTTGGTAGCACACATTCCAAAACATCAGCCATGATACAATCAATACATCAGTGTTTTAAAAAACAAATTTCCGACCTTGTAAGGCTTCTCGTTACATCATTATGCTGATTCCATTATGTTAGCAACCATACAATTTTATGTCTGTGGTTATTTAGTTGTTCAATTGGTATGTGTATGGCTTTAGAATAAGTTCTCGTGTTTTATGTCAATACATTAAGGCCATCTGAAGGAAAAATACACTAATGCCAAACTGCTGACCTTCCCCATGTCACCAAATATTACAACACGCTGCAATGAATCTTGCCCTGGGTATGGAGATGCCTTGAAAGAATATGTCTTGCTCCAAACATAAGAGCCGTTGGATAGGAAGTGCCCAAGCTTGTAAGTATATCTGACAAACAAATCAAATACTTCAGAAAATGATATAGATGTGCTGACTACCTTGAAGTATTATATTACTCAAATGCAATCTTTGGGAACTTACACTTTATTTGGCCACAGATCATTAAGGAAACTTGTGTGTATGAATCCAGGATCACGCCATCCAACAGTACGCGCAGGTGATCCTTATGCGTATGATCTTTGGTCAGACTACTATCCTTAATAAGGTCATGTTAGGTGAAACACAATGAAATAAATTTATTAGTCAACCATACCGCACATGCTGTTTCTATCAAATGTTAAGGTGCCTGCAGGCGAATGTTTTGCAGGGTGGCCTTTCAGTGCCCACTCTACAAAAGGAGTGGCTTCATCTATGTCATAGCCACTTGTCCACGTCACTGTCATCTGCAAAATAGGAGTCAAATGTACAAAATTAAGAACCTCACATTTAGGGATGGCAAAAAGCCCATACCCAATGGTGAAAACCGAAAACCGAATTTTCGGTTCGGTTTTGGAGGACTACTATCGGGGATGGGCCAGGGATTGGGGATCTTATTGGGGATTTTATCGGGGACGGGGATGGGGATGGGGGAAGTAGTCCCCGCCCCGGCCCATCCCCGATATGTTTTTTATATTATTTTTATATTTTTATATATTATAATTAATATTTTCTATATTATATTTGATTAAAGCCCATTAGTTTGGTGTGTTAATTATATATTGGAAACTATTATGAACTTTTAATTTTAATTATGGTTAATTGTTAAATAATTTATATGTGTGTTTTGATATATTATTTATATTGAAAGTTGTCTATCTTTCAGAAAAAAAGAAAGTTGACTCGAATAATAAAACTCCGACCATTCCAATTGCCGAAAAAAAATTAAAAGTTGGGTGTAAGTGAATCCCCGATAAGGTCCCCGATGGGGATCGGGGAAATTATGGTCCCCGATGGGGATCCCCGATAAGATCCCCGACGGGGATTGGGCCGGTTTTGGGGATTAAAAATCCTAACGGTTTTGGGGATGGGGATGCTACTCCCCGCCCCAAAACCGGCCCATTGCCATTCCTACTCACATTCAATGAAAGTAACATTAACTGTTACCACCATCAAGATAGTACCACAAAATTGAAGAAAATATGAAACAGCTAATGTTTAATCTACTCGGTGCAATAATTTGAAGATTTAAAAAACAGGAAGACATTCAGGAGTACTTACTTCATTCCAATATTTTCCTTGAGCAAGGCGGGGGAAAACTGGAGCTTTAGGATTTGAAAATGATATGGCATTTGAAACTGCCACCAACTGTGGCTGCATATTAATATAAGATTGACTGCATAAGAATATGTATCTTAAATCTTAATATGTCTCAATGACAACATATGATCTATGTACTCAACCCAAAATGGTGTGATCAAGTATTGGGAGATGTCGTTGAGTGCATAAAGAAACACTTCCGGGGAAGGCCCAAATGAATTCATATTTGGATATAGAAAGAATGCACCAAACATCAGCTGAAAACTCAATAAATTGACACAAATTTAAAAAGTAATAGCTGTTTAGGAACATCATATTAACATACACTTGATAATCCCCCTGAAAACAGGGCAAAGGAGAAATCTGACCGCTGATTGATTAACTGGAACTGAACAGATGATTTCCCAGTGTTTGCATAGCCGGAATTTGAGAAGTTTGCAAATTTGTACTGAAATCAAAAACCAATTTTAAATCAAGTATGAAACAATGAATAAGAGTAAACCCAAGAAAAGGTCACAGGATGCTTACACACCTTTATTGGCGCAGAGCAAATGTATGGCGCTTGTACCTTGCGATTGTTCTCGTAATTACAAATTGATCCACTAAATACCCAACATCCATCATGTTGGATTAGCATATTGCCAACAATAAAAATGGGCATACAAAATACTAATAATAGAAGAAGGGAGATTACTTGAATTTTGCGGGGGAAAATACAGCAATCCAGTCATCATTCGAGGGTCTATCATTTTCAAATTCCACCACCACGTTCGCAACATCCTCACCCTAAGAATAAAACACGACAATCAAAGCTTCAGTTACCAGATAAATAAAGAACAGTTTTTTAGCATGAAATTCAACGTTATTCGTCAATCAATTCACGCACAAGCACAAGACCTAAAGACGCAGTAAGCAAAATTGATGGCCATACACACCTTGATCCCCAGAACACGAGGTTTGACTTTAATTGAAGCTGAATCCCTAACAGCAAGAACTGCCTTATGAATCGCAATTTTTGCCAATGGCTGGTCCGCAACTGCAGAATGCGCTAAAATAATATCCGCATAGAAGGCGAACAGCACGATAAAGAAAAGAGCAGCAATTGTCAAATGCGAGGGTTCCTTCATTTCTGTGCTCTCAAAGAGTGAAGATTTCAAGGTCACACCCAAAGGCAATGGTGGAAGGCTCCCAGTGGAAGCGAAAGCAAAAATAGACGAAAATCTTGGCTCTTGCCTGGGTCTAGAGCTGTAAACGAGCCCAACCGAACTGAGCTTCAAGTGTTTGAGCTTTGTTAACAAAACTTAACAAACGAACACGAACACGAACCGAGCCAAAAATCTTAAGAGCCAATTTTCATGTTTGAGCTCTGTTCGTTTAACCTTATGAACGAGCTAATAACGAACGAACACGAGCCTAGTCGAGCTCAGTTAACGAACCATTTATTTTATTAATAAATTTATTTGTTTTAAAATTAAATTAGGTGTGAAAATGTAATGTATATTGTAATTATAATTTATGGGAGAAATGTGAAATTAATAAAAATGGAAAATGGAAAGAATAATTAGATAAAATTTTTATTTTTTATAATATATATTCCATTAAAAAAGAATTCCGAATTGTTCGCGAACTTAACGAACGAACACACAAACCAAATTATGTGTTTGAACTCGGTTCGTTTAACTTACCGAACGAGCTGTTAACGAACGAACATGTGTCGAACCGAGTCCAATTCACGAACTGTTTGTTCTATTTACAGCTCTACCTGGGTCAAGCCGTCCAGGACACAAGATGCATGAGCAACTCCAACGCCAAAATTGTGGAAAACGCCAAGACTACCCCAACTGGAACACCGCACACGGCAAACGCGACGGGATTTTCAAGTGAAGTGAATAGTGCCCGCTAATTATTAAAATAATACGCATAAAATATTTCATTCTGATAAAGGCCCCGTTTGGGAGGCAGCAAATTCAAGAGCATATGAGTTATTAGCATATTTGACCAAATGATATGCTATTTTATTGTGTTTGGTAAACGGTAGATTAGTGGAGTAGATTTGGCTCAATCTACTAAAATCTATTCTGCTTCATTTCCAACCAGATTAGCTAGCAGATTGTGCAATCTTTCATTTTTCCATAATTTACCCCCAAAAAAGAAAAATCGTTCTCCCCCAAATCCCCAAATCCACCCCAAATCCACTGAACGGGTTTTGAGAATCTGCGATCGAACACCGACTCACTGTGTCTCTCGTCGGAGTCCGCCCCCTTCAAGCCTTGCACGTCCGTCGTCGCCTTCCTCAAGAGCGGCCACCAGCGTTGCCCCCTGCACTCCGCTCCTCTTCTCTGCCTGCTTGCTATCTTCCGGCCTCTAGCGCCGACACGTCCACGAACCAGTGCAACGCGGCCTCACCAGGACTGTGAGTTTTTGTTTTCTCCGTATACATCCCTGCATATGTTGTTTTTACCAAATTGTGTTTTTTTAATTTATGCGTATCTAAGACCAGGAGCCATTTTAGGAATTTGGTATTTCAATTGTTGATGTTTCATTGCTGTATCTTATGCTTCTGCATCATCTTTTTGGAACATTTTTATTATAAACATTATGAAATTGACTTTTTCCTTTGATGCAATTATTTGAAGATTAGTTGTTCTTTATCTTTGTCATTGGCAGGATCTTTTGGCCAATTGGGTACTAATCTGTATTAGGTAAAGAGGGAGTACACTTTTAAGCTTACCAATTACCACATGGGAATAGTTTGGTTTGGTAGACACCTTCAGTGTATTTTGTTGGTAGCTCTCCATGCCAACTGCAAGTTCATTTAATTTTTATTTTGTTGGCTAATAACTTAAATGTTTTGCAGAGAATTGGGCATCTGTGAATTTGAATCTAAATCTGAAATCTTTCGAATTTGAATATGTGATTTGGGTATTTGTAGATTTGGACATTCACTGCTACCAATTGAAAGATATTGAAATCTGATTTGGGCACTTGTGTGGAAAATTTCTTTGCAAATTGAGAAATTAGAATTATCCGAATTATTGTAGGTGGAAAATCTGATTTATCCGAAAATTCACTGCTATCCGAATTATTTGCGTGGAAAATCTGATTTGGGCATTTGTGTGGACATTTCTATGGTCTTCAAAGTTCTCTGATAATCTGATTTCGTTGGCCTAGTTATGTAGTAGCATTTATATTACTGTTTTGCTATTTTGGATTGAAGAGCTTTGTTTCACATTGGTAAGTAGTGTTTTTAGTGTTCTTCCTTTAGGATTTGTTTTATCTTGAGTTATGTGTTCTTAGGATTTGATCTTAGAATTACATTTCAAAACTGTGATGACTCAAATTTCACTTCTTGATAGCAAGATTCTGTCCATCAAGTTCCAGTACAAGTGTTGTACACTAGATGATGTAACAAATGGCAAGTGGAACTGGAAATTGAACAATTGTCACCAACCTAGAGGCCCATTGAAAGTGCTGCTTCTTTAGTGTCAAAAATTGAATGTAAAGAATTAGCAAGCTGATACATTATGTAATATCTTGTTGGCTGCTTCTTTATTTAATTTTTGTTGTGTCTTGGAACCGGGATTGTGTGTATTGATATTAGTAATTTCATATGGACTATCTTGTTGTGCATTATAGAATATGATTTTGTTCTCTGTAATTCTCTCTTTCATATATTAATTTATATATTCATGTATAGATGCAATCACATGATGGAGACAGCCAAGGAAAAAAAGGATAGGGCTACTTGGTCTAAGGAAGAACTACATGTGCTCTTTGATCTAGTCACTAAACATATGCAAAAGAGCAAGGGAACAACTGGTGCAACTATCTCTCAACATATAAAGTGGAAAAATGTAGAATTGGAATTCTCCAAGAAGACGGGCAAGGCTTATGATAAAACTAAGCTTAAAAGTAAGTATGAGCATATGAAAAGTCGATGGTCCTTATGGAAACAACTGATAGGGAAAGAGACTGGTTTGGGCTGGGATTCAGATAAACAAACTATATCTGCGGATGATGAGTGGTGGGCACTAAAAATTCAGGTGAGCTTATTTTTATATATCTGGTTATTTCATATATACAATAAGATTTTCATATTTTAATTCTAGGTCATGTGCATTATACCATAGGAAAATTCAAAATATGCTTCATTTCGAGAAGAAGGATTAGATGTAGAGTTAGAGTCTAAGATGGATCAGTTATTTGGAGTTTCAACTGCCACCGGTCAGGATAAGTGGACTCCTAGTTATATTCCTTCTGCACCTGAGCAAACTAGCAATCTTTTTGGTAACGTTGATACTCAAGCATTAGATGAGAGTAGCTGTGCATGGCAGGAATGTTGGGGAGATGATTGTTCCAGCCCAGTTCCTGTTCCGAGAGTATCTACTGGTGTAGATGTTGAAGGCAGTGGTGGAAAAAGAAAAAGGACTCCAGATGTTGAAACTCCACAAACTGGAAAAACTAGAAAAAGAGGAGTAGCAGCTCAAATAGTTGAAAATCTTGAGTTTATGAAACAATCAATTATCGAGAGGAACTCTACAAAGAATAGAAGTAGTATTCAATCTACTTATCCTGAAGCTTTAGCAAAATTGGTGTCTACACCTGGGTTGGAACCTTGTAGCCCAATTTTCAACTTTGCCTGCGAATTAATAGAAGATGAGTACAAGAGGATGGCTATACTGAACTTGCCCAGTACAGATGCAATAGCTTCTTATGTTCATTACTTATATGACAAAGTTAGCAGGAATGAATCAGAGAAGCAATCCAAAGATAAATGAATGGAGTGCATGCTTCCAAGACAGTTGGAATGAGGTATTTTTGGGGTTGATCCATTGTGTTATTTTATTCTTTTTATCGTTTATTTTTCAATGCTAAACTTGTCGAGATGGAATTCATGTCTAGGATTCCATCAAAATTCTTGCTATTTACTACTCATTGTTGGATATATTAATATGTTTTGTAGGAATCACTGAGGAGCTGTTGCAAGCATACATATTTTTTAGCAGTTACAACCTTTTGGAGTTGTAAGCATACATAATTTTGAGCTGTTTGGGAGCATACATATTTTTGAACAGTTACAACCTATTTTTGGGGTTGCCTTTTGATCATGATTTTGGCCTATGGAAAGTGACGGGATTTCAATGCTCTAGTGTTTTTGGGATTTGATTGAACTTGAACACACAAACCATTGGATGTACTTTGTGGCAAGCAGAATTTGTCCCATAAGTAGTATTGCTTTGTATATCACTGTTGAACATGCTATTTATGTCGTTTGATGAATCAAATGGCATGTATGTTTATGAATGAGTTTGGGACTCTTTTGTTTGTGTAAAATAATTGATGTAAGTAATATTAAAGGACTATTTATTTATATAATTAATAAAATTAGATTATACTATTCATAATTAGGAAATAATTGAATTATAATTAAAGTATACTTCCTCCGTTCCTTTTTATTTGACACGGTATGAGTTTTGTTACTGTTCATTGATTAACTTTGATTCAATTTTTTAATACAGTTATGTAGGACAAAAAATAGTCAAGTGAGATCTTGTTAGATTCGTCTAATCGCATAGATTTAGAATATCAAAGTTTCATAATTTCTACTTGTACGCAATTTGAGTTATTGAAGATTGAAAATATGTATTGAATTGCGTGAAATGTGGGTCTGTGGCAATTAAAAAGGAACGGAGGTAGTATTAAATAAAATAAAATTCTATTTAAAAATATAATATAAAATAAACTAATAAAATAATACTCATAGACAAATATATATTTATCAATATACAAGTACTTCATATTCATATTTAATTAAAATAGTTTATGCCCTTATTGGTCATTTCACATACTAAATATGCCATCTGCTGATTGATATATGTTGGTCTACCAAACACCTTTAATCAAATCTACTATTAATATATGCTGGTCAAATCTACTACTCAAATCTACTTATCAAATCTGCTGGTCAAATCTACTATCTGCTTCTGCTATCTGCTAAACTCCCAAACAGGCTAAAAATAGCACTAATTGCCTATTGAACAAGCCATTTGCATTATTCATTTATTTTATTCATGAATAGTGCTAATAGCATGTTCTACAGGCTATCAGTACTATTCATCAATTTTTTTTTATTTTATGGTCATTTGGTTCGGGGTATCCAAGATTATCATTGGGAATTAAACATGCTAATGTATAGTTCGGACCATGTTTCATGTGGGAATGATATATTAATTCCCACCGATGTGGGAATGCTAAGAATTTTTGGAGGGGATTACATTCCCACCTGAAAGACATGTAATCTTAAATCATCACCCCACTTTGCATACTTTTATACCAATTTAACTTTTATACCCTCATTTTTATAAGGGTACAAAAAAAAAATCCACTGATATACGTAACTTTTCTTTGTTTTTATACCCTCATTTTTATAAAAGTCAAATTGGTATAAAAGTATGTAAAGTGGAGGTGGTGATTTAAGATTACATGTATTCTCAGTGGGAATCGCATTCACCCAAAATTCTAATATTCCCACATCGGTGGGAATATAACATCCTCATATGAAAAATGTCCAGGACTAAATATGGGCATGTCTAATTCTCAATAGAAATCTTGGATACCCCGAACCAAATGTCATAAAAAAATTTTTAAAAAAAATTGGTGAATAGTGCTAATAGCCTATTGAACATGCGATTAGCACTATTCATGAATAAAATAATAATGAATAGTGCAAATCGCCTTTTCAACAGGCGATTAGCACTATTCACCAATTTTTTTTTATCTATTTGCCTGTTCAACAGGCGATCAGGAATAAAATATTTATTTTTCTCAATCGCCTGTTGAACAGGCGATTTCGTATCATTTTGGGAACAAAATATTTTATATGCATTATTTTAATAATTAAGCCGCAATTTGTAGCGGGCACCGTAGACAATGTTATCTTTTTTCTTTTTCTTTTTTTCCTTTTTTTTCTTTTTTATTTTTTCCCTCTAATTTAAATTTCCTCCGTATTTGAATAATATTAATGTTTGCATAGTAAATATTATTCGTCGAGTAATTTTAATTCAATTTTCCACACAGTTACATAAAATAAAATATAGTCAAGTGAGATCTTGTTAGATTCATCTAATCACGTAGTTTTATAATATCAAAGTTTTATAATTTTTTAATTTATAAAATTTGAGATATTACTCTTTAAAAATATGTATTGGATTGCGTGAAAATAATGAATGTTAAAATTTTTTGAATACGGAGGGAGTACTTCCTGAATGTTCGTTTGACTTTTTGTCTTAATTTTGATTTTGATTCGAATTTTTATTATAGTTGTGTAAGAAAAAATATAGTCAAGTGAAATCTTGTTAGATTCGTCTAATTTTATAGTTTAAGAATATTTTTATAATTTTTTATTATACACAATTTAAGTTATTAACCGTTAAAAATATATATTGGCATATGTGTCAGGTGGATCCGTAACAATTATAATGAGACGGAAACGGAAGTAGTATTTTGTACTTCCTTCGTTTCTTTTTATTTGCTACGGACCTACAATTGACACAGTCCAATGCATATTTTAAACCATTAATATCTCAAGTTCGATATAAGTAAAAATTCTAAAAGTTCGATATTTGAAAAGTACACGACGGGACGAATCTAACAAGATCCCACTTTGCTATATTTTAACTTGTAAATTATGATAAAAATTGAAATCAAACCCTTCCAATGAATAGTATTCAATGTTGATTTGGGGCAATAATTTAGAATGGATGAAGTATAACATTAACTCACACAATCCTTTCTTTGACTTTGGCTTCTTATCGCAGGGCATGATATTACACCTAAAAGAAGGGTAGAAAGCCAAAACATGCATAATCATTCAAACAAAAAAGACATGATATTACAGCTAAGATAAGGGCAGAAAGAAAAAACATACACAATCATTCAAACAAAAAAGATGAATAAGCACAGGCAACAAAGACTAAATATGTCGTAAAGCCATGGATGCAAGTAATTTGTGCCGGCAAATGATAGAACGAATTTCTCCAAAAGTAGAAGGATGTTATGATATACAGTACTAAGCTGACAAAAGGATGTTTTTATATAATTTGAACAAAATCCCAACCAATGCCATCATGCATGGATTAAAATATGCAGTTGCACCAGGATGCCTAGGGGTTCATTTTCTTTTGTTACCAGAAGATGTTCAAACTTCAAATAGAAGTATCCACTAAACCATAACTAGAAGAAAAACTCTCTTAGTTAAGCGGCCCCAGTGGCGGCACCACTATGGTGCCAGGGTGGTCAGCCCTTGGAAAAAAAATATATTTTTTTTAATTTTTATTGTAAAAATAATATCATTAATAAATAAATCTAAATTTTAATTTAATAAATAAACTATTTTTTTTTTAATTTTTTTCATTCATCTCTAATTCTAAATATATTTATTCTTCTTTAATTCCAAACCTTTTTCCCTTTTAATTAACTTTAGCTGGGAATAGAGATATGGGCCAGTGATCATGTGTTCTGTCTTTCAACCTTATGATTAGAGGTTCGATTCCCACCCAGCCCCGTATCTCTCCCCTTTATCTCCCTTTGTAATTTGTAAAGTTTGGGCTCCACACACCTTTGTTGATACATGAATGTCAATGTTTCCGAAAAAAAAAAAACTTCAACTTAATTATCTTACTCAACCGTAACAAAACATATTACATGTGACAGATGAAGAATTAGCTAAATTTTTTACCATCCTGTATCGAATTTCTAGTTCCGCCACTGCGCGGCCCCATTAGATTAATAAATGTGGCCAAGGCCATGTAAGCAAAATTCATCACCGAACATGAATAGGGAAATACGGATAGTGGAAAACACATATATAAACAAAAAGAATAGTTTTTGCTGCTGGTTGCGGGAGAAGAAAATTGAATTGGAGGAAAGGGAAAACGAGCAGGGAGGAAAGGGTAGAAATGAGATAGAATAATTGGGTGAAAAAGCCACACAGAAAACACTGCTAATAACAATGTTTCAGAAATCAACTGATTTAGAGGATGTTTGGATGTGCAAAAGTATTGCAACGTTTAGCAAATGAATAATCAAATAATTGTTGTAACAAAATGTGCGGTGGAAAATTGTTTTGACCGTAATGTTGGGGATTAATTTGAGGATAGTATGATAAATTCATGAATATGACTACAAACATGATTTCTTTGCAGCACCAAAGCAGAAAAATTGCGTTATCATTCCTAAAAAATGCATATAATAGATTATTGGAATGTACTATTCAAACATGATTAAGTGATTATTTGTATTTTAAAAATAATTTGTTCCAAGTCGAAACAAACATCCTCTTAGTTAGTCCTTACGACTTATAATCATTTTTAAGATAATTATAAAAATGATGCTAGATACTTATAATATTTAAAAAAGATAATTATAAATGTTTAATTTGTTATATAAATAATAACTAGTATAGCCTATTAGCATATATAATACGTATAAGATATTGAAAGCAATAAATAACTAAAGTGGAAGGAGCACAAAAGAAATGGAGGAAGTCTTTTTCCACCGGTGTTGTATTTCATTCAAGGCACGGGTATTTATAGAGCCAAGAAAAACGATGACTCATTACAATACTAAAACGTGGCGACTTCCTAGGCATCCACAATTAATACGTGTATAACACTCCCCCTTGGATGCCGTTTATACAAAGAATATGCCTCGTTAAAACCTTACTAGGAAAAAACCCTATAGGAAAAAAAATCCCAGTGAAGGAAAAAGAGTACATCATTCTTATATTTAATTCTCCCCATGATCCAAGCATCAGTTAACATTCTTCAATTGGCGCATTCTAATATTCTTCACCAATTTCTCGAATGTTATTGTTGGTAGTGCCTTGGTAAATAAATCTGCAAGATTATCAGTTGAACGGATTTGTTGCACATCTATTTCACCATTTTTCTGCCAATCATGAGTAAAGAATAATTTTGGTGAAATATGTTTTGTTCTATCTCCTTTAATATAACCCCCTTTCAATTGCACTATACAAGCCGCATTATCTTCATATAAAATAATTGGAGGGTTTTTATTTTCGGACGATAAACCACAATTCGTTTCTATATAGTTAGTCATGGATCTAACCCAAATACATTCTCGACTAGCTTCATGTATAGCTATGATTTCAGCATGATTTGATGAGGTGACTGTCAATGTTTGTTTCGTGGATCTCCACGATATTGCAGTACCACCACATGTAATTAAATAGCCAGTCTGTGACTTAGCTTTATGTGGGTCTGATAAGTACCCAACATCAGCATAGCCGATTAATTCATGTCGAGAATTGTTTGACTAAAATAGACCCATGGCAATCGTCCCTTGGAGATAGCGGAATAAATGTTTTATTCCTTTCCAATGTCGTTCAGTAGGAGATGAACTAAATCACGCTAATAAATTTACTGCAAATGATATATCTGGTCTAGTGCAGTTTGCGAGATACATTAGTGCTCCTATGGCACTTAAATATGGGACCTGTGGCCCAAGTATTTCTTCATTCTCCTCTTTTGGTCTAAACGGATCTTTTTTAGGATCAAGTGACCTTACGACCATTGGATTACTTAATGGATGTGCTTTGTCCATATAAAATTGTTTTAAGACCTTTTGGATATAGGCCTTTTGATGGACAAGAATTCCATTATCCAAATATTCAATTTGTAAACCAAGACACTTTCTTGTTTTTCCGAAATCTTTGATTTCGAATTCTCTTTTGAGATATTCAACAGCAATTTGAATCTCTTCAGGGGATCCAACTAGATTGATATCATCAACATATACTGCAATGATAACAAATCTTGACCCATTTTTCTTTATAAAAATGCATGGGCATATTGGATCGTTTATGTAACCCTTTTGAAGTAAGCATTCGCTTAAGCGGTTATACGACATTCTCCCAGATTGTTTAAGCCCATATAGGGATCTTTGTAATTTGATGGAATATATCACTTTTGGGTTTTCTTTATATGCCTGTGGCATTTTGAACCCTTCTGGAACTTTCATATAAATATCAGTATCTAATGTTCCATATAAATAAGCAGTAACGACATCTGTGAGTCGTATTTCAAGTTTTTCATGTACTGTTAAACAGATAAGATATCTGAATGTAATTCCATCCATTACTGGGGAATAAGTTTCATCATAGTCAAAACCCGGTCTCTGTGAGAACCCTTGGGCGACTAATCTCGCTTTGTATCTTACAACTTCATTTTCATTGTTTTTTTTTTCCGTACAAAAACCCATATGTATCCAACTGGCTTTATATTTTCAGGTGTTTTGACAATTGGTCCAAACACATTTCTTTTAGCCAGGGAATCCAATTCTGATTGGATTGCATCTTTCCATTTGAGCCAATCATGCCTTTTCCGACATTCATCAACCGAATTTGGTTCAAAATCCTCATCATCATTCATAATTTCAAGTGCTACATTACATGAAAATGCAATATCAATAGATGTTTCTTCTCGATTCCAAACATTTCTATCTGTGACAAAATTTATAGATATTTCATCATTTTGATGATTTTGCTCTTCAAGAGTCAAGTCCCCGCAGGGCTCAGTTTTGTCACTTTTGATACTATGTATCACATCAACATCATTATTCAATCCTCTTTTCTTTCGAGGATTTTTATCTTTGGAACCGAGAGGTCTACCACGCTTTAAACGTGCATCAGACTCATCTTTAGCACTGATAATGTGTTCCTTTGGAACATCAATTTTGACTGGAACATTTGCTGCTGGTATATGGGATTTAGTAACCCTTTTAGAGTCACATAATGCATCAGGTAGTTGATTTGCAATTTGTTGGAACTGTACAATTCTTTGTACTTCAAGTTCACAGTCTCTTGAACGAGGATCAAGGAAATCCAACGGGATTTTCCAATTTATATTCTTTTTCGGTTGATCCTTTTCTCCCCCTAATGTCGGGAAATGTGATTCATCGAAATGACAATCAACATATCTTGCTGTAAATGAATCCCCTGTTAATGGTTCAAGATAACGTATTATCGAGGGTGATTCATATCCGACATATATTCTCAATATTCGTTGGGGTCCCATTTTGGTGCGCTGGGGTGGTGCTATTGGGACATATACTGCGCAACCAAATATTCTCAAATGGGATACATTGGGTTCATGCCCAAATGTCAATTGTAATGGGGAGTATCTATGATAACTTGTCGGTCTTAATCGCACCAACATTGCTGCATGCATTATAGCATGTCCCCAAGCTGAAACTGGCAACCCGGATTTCATTAATAATGGTCTAGCGATCAACTGCAATCGTTTAATAAATGATTCAGCTAGTCCATTTTGTGTATGCACATGGGCTACAGGATGTTCGATGGCTATGCCTATCGACATACAATATTCATCAAATGTCCGGGATGAATATTCACCAGCATTATCCAAACGGATACTTTTAATTGCATAATCAGGGAACTGTGCTCGTAATCTTATGATTTGAGCTAGCAATTTCGCAAACACATGGTTGCGTGAAGACAATAATGTCACGTGAGACCATCTGGTTGAAGCATCAAGCAACACCATAAAGTATCTGAATGGCCCACACGGTGGATCTATAGGTCCACATATATCACCTTGAATTCTTTCAAGAAAACTAGGGGATTCTGTTCCCACCTTTTCTGGTGAATGTTTTACAATCAGTTTCCCTTGGGAGCAAGCAACACATATATAATCATTGTGATGCTGCATTTTTTGTCCCTTTAATGAATGGCTATGGGATTTTGTAAGGATTCGCCTTATCATTTGGCTTATAGCCTAGGCGATCATTTGGCTTATAGCCATTTTCGTCTATCGGGTGATAACTTTTGATCATTTGAAACTTGGGAGATGTAAGTGCATTTTTCACAATCAATATTGTCCCCTTAGAGAGCTGGAGGTTAGCTATGCTAGAACCTTATATTTTGTATTTCCACTTATAGTGTTGCCCTTGGGGAGCTTAAGGTTGGCTACGTTATAGCCTTCTATTATATTTGCACTATCACTTAGAGTGTTGATATTTCTATCTCCCAATTTCAGGTAGGAAAAATACCTTTATCACCTTTGAAAACGTATGTAGTACGCGAGATAAAAGTGGTATAACATAATTTAAAAGTCACAATAAAATGATCGTATCATTGTATCGTTGAAGAAATTTGCACATCGTTGGATGGCATATTTAGCATATCAATAATGGCTATTTATAATATTAATAGTGTCGTCAGCATTTTTTTCAACAAGGTATATTTCAACCCATTTGTGTCAATCATTTTGGTAAACTTGTACCAAATATTTGTCTGAACGACCAATTTTAATTTTAGGACTATGTCCTCCTGCCATATTGATAGCATTTTTCTTCAATTTCTTTGTCTTTTCTAGGCACAAATTTTCGCAATTATATTGCCATTTCAGAATCTGACTATGTTAGTACGCATGGTCAGACTAAAGATCCATGAAATCTGTTGGTATAACCAAACTAAGATTTATGAACCTTGTTATTCATGGTATTCTTACAATCGCCCTTTTTCTTTCTGCAATCGCAACAACGAATTTAGGGCATGTGATATTGAGAATATCTTCTCTGATATCCTTTTCATTAATATTCTTGTCACATATCTCAATTGTGACGATATTCTGAACATGACTGAATTGTATCATTTGCAGACTTATAGTCTTGCAATTATTATGGTGCTCATATCTGGCACTTGGGATATTGATCAACCTCAGTGATCATTTTATCTCCCATATATAGATCAATATGATCTTTTGACCGTCATTTTTTTTTCTTTTGCGGTCTTGGCCTATGGCCGTATTTTCACTCGTAATGGTCTTTTCTAGACCCATTGATTCCAAATGTATTTCAACATCCATTCTCCAGGATAAGTAATTATTCCCGGATCTTTCCAACGGCATAAACTCTTGTTTTGTCAAATTAGCCATAATTATATTGAAAATAGTATAAATATACTACCTCAGATAACTTCGTTGTAGACTTGGAGATTTTCGGCAGAACCCCGATACGAACTTGTATTTTGGCAAACCTCGAACAGAAACCCAACTGGTATTTCAGCAAAACTCGAACAAGACTCGGACTGACAACATCGTGCTGATAACGTGTTATATAAATAATAACTAGTATAGCCTATTAGCATATATAATACGTATAAGATATTGAAAGCAATAAATAACTAAAGTGGAAGGAGCACAAAAGAAATGGAGGAAGTCTTTTTCCACCGGTGTTGTATTTCATTCAAGGCACGGGTATTTATAGAGCCAAGAAAAACGATGACTCATTACAATACTAAAACGTGGCGACTTCCTAGGCATCCACAATTAATACGTGTATAACATAATTTATATATAAGACTTAACACCATAACAAAAATTTAAAACACAAAAATTAATGATTATTCATTTTTAAGTATTGCACCCGACTTACTGCCTATATTTCTAAAGGTATCAACCGTTTATCTAGTTCTTTACACATAGTAAAAAAATACAATCAACTAATTTTTAGTCAATAGACTGTTTAACAAATACATCTTGTAAATTTCTTTTCCGGCTTCGGCTACGCCAAAAAAAGAAAATACATCTTGTAATTTGGGATGTCTAAATTTTACTCTCTCTATATATTATTATATTAATAATCAAATCATTACTAATAAATAAATAAACAAAATAATTAAATAAAGAATAAAAAAATTATTATTATTATTTTCTTATTTCTTTCACGAATCTCATCCTCACCTGTTCGGGCTCATGGCACTCACAATTAGCAATGACATCCTCAACACAGTCGCACAGTGCACTTGTGCCTATGTGTGGCAACTAAATGGTACTTACCACGTTTATTAATTTATTTATGAAAGGCCAGTAGGCAAATTGGGAACCAACCCAGCCTATTAAGTTAGTTCACTAGACTATGGTCATCAATGACCCCATTTGGGGTCATAACAAACAAAAATAATAAAAATAATGTTAAAATAAATAAAAACTCATGATCTTTCATGACTTTGGTTGGATGACCAACCCAAGGTTATGAGAGGGCATCCAATCTATTTTTTTTGGTGATAAATAAATATATTTTTTTGGTGAATTTTTATTAATTTTTATTTTATTAATTTTATTGTATTATTTTTATTAATATTAATTTTAATATTTACTCATAAGTTAAGGATTACCAACAACATTGACTTGAGTGGATGATGGCTCTAGTCGCTTAAGTAAGGTATCGGGTTCAAGTCTTGTGTATGCAAAAAATTGCTTTGGGAGAGGCACCCTTAATTACCCTTGCAGATCCTCGGGGATTAGTCTTGCGCCCAATGTGTGCTGGGGATACCCTGGTATTCACCTAAAAATAAGTTAAGGGTTTATTTATAATATAATTTTTAAATTTATTTACTACTATTAAGTGGCCGTTTGGATAAACGATATTAAATAGCTTATCTGATTATTGCGTTTTCAAAATGCAAATAATCAGGTTTGCAGCACCATTTTTTAGCGTTTAAACTGATTATTTGCGTTTTGAAAATGCAATAATCAAATAATCTATTTTCTTGCAGCTTATCCAAACACCCACTAAATAAAATTAATTAGAAATTAAAAAGGTTAAGAGTTAAGGTTAAATGTTTAATGGAATGAATTTAAAAATGAAGTAAAATAAAATTAAATTAGAATTGAGCTAGGTTGAGTTGGGTTATTGATGGTAGTATAAATTAAATTTGGTTGTGAGTTGTGTAGGTGGAGGAGAGATAAATTAATATTATATTCAGATGTTGGGTTGGGTTATTGATGACCATAGTCTTACATACACCATAGTCTTATATTGATGGTAGTATAAATTAAAAATGACGTCCGTTATATATACACACACAATTACTTTAAAAACACTAAAAAGGCTAAAAATGCATTATGTTAGGGGCACTTGACTTTCTTATACCCAATTTACCGTTTTGAACAAAAAATAATACTGTTTGGGGCACTCAAACTAAATAATACACACACTACACCGCAAGGAGAAAAATAAGAGACAGAGAGAGCGAGAGACATCGAGACCGAGACCGACCGGTAAGGCGGTAACCACCAACCATTGTAAAACCGAGATCACCGGGATGCCAATGCCACTTGCGGCGGCGGCGGGCGTGGTGGAGGAGGTTGCTGTTTCAAGCTTTTTTTTTTTTTTTTTTTTTTTTTTTTTTTTTTTCTTTTTTGGCATTTGTGTTGATTTGAACATATAATCACATTTATTTATTTTTCCAATATCAAAATTTCTTCCAACCATTCATCCATTCATTCTTCAATTTCAATAAATATTGAACACTAGAATTAGGCCACTAGAATTGAACACTAGAATAAATATTGAAAACTAGAATTGGAAAAGAAACAAACGGCCACAACCCACCGATCAATTCTTGTACAATTGGCCGCTCATGGCCGTTTCTTTTTAGTGCAAACAGTCACTTTTGGCCGTTCTTTTTAGACTTGGCCGGCCATCATTGGCCGGCAATTTTTTTTAAAAAAAAAATCTATTCAGTGATCGGCCAGTTGTAGCCGATCGCTGTAAGAATGAACGGTCACTTCTGGCCGTTCAATCTGGCAGAAGGCCGGTCCATGCTGGCTGCTTCCAATCCTCCGTCCTTATTAAGTAAGGGTATTTATGATATTTTATGTATAGTTTCTGTGGGTATATAACTGGAGCCATTAAAAATATAATATTACACCTTGTTTAATGGACTGCTCTAATAGAGTCTAGAGCAAACACAACGGAAAAATTAAAATCCTAAATTTTTATTTTGGGTAAGCCAAAGGCCGGAGAAATTTCCTCGCTTTTATTAGCTTTATTAGCTATATGGCAAAAAAAAAAAAGAAAAAAAAATTAAAATCCTCAATTGGCAATACCCAATTACACACCCATTTTTCCTTTAAAAAAATTAGATATTTTTGGGTCGAAGAAGTTGAACCAAAAGACTTGAATAATGGTTCAAAGTGTGAGAGGATGTTAGAACAGGCCCAATCAAGCGCATAATTTTTAGGCCCACCAATAACCCCATTTTTATTAGCACAGTAACTTTCCTTTGTTAAGACACCACTTCCAGTCCCAATTCTTACCTATTTCTACAGCACCGCCGCGGTCGCCGCCGCTGCCGTTCGCCATTGTTACAGTTCACAATCTGTGCCAGTTTTTAACTGCTCGTGCAAACCCCTCCATGAATCGTATTGCTAGGCTCGTGTACACCAAAGCGATCGTTAATTGCCCGAAAACCTCGCGTGGTTTTGCCGTGTTACAGAATGGAAATACTGATACGCGCACGAAATTTCAAGTACTATTATCTTTCCTTCGCAAATCCATAAACTTTTAAAGATGTTTTCCAGGGGTTTTATTTATATGTCCGATGTTGCTTTGTTGTCGACCGGAAATGCAGTGTTTGACCAGAAGAAATATTGTGAATGTACCATCTCGGAAATTTTCTTCATCAATATATAATAAAGGTACTAGTGTGGTTTGTAAATGCTAATTTATGTATAATCTCTAGTCTCAGTTTCATGAAGGGTATAAAATCCTTTGGCTTGAGCGATGATTTAGATAGCCGCATATCCCTATGGGTTCAACCTTTCAGATCAATAACAAAACAGTTAATGACTTCCATAATACACTTCTGTTTTTCCTATATCTATCATTTGGTTAGTGGATGGTGTTATGCTTAACTGACTCAAGAATGAGGCAGAGCTTATATTAGTGTTGTTCACAACCCAAGGGGCTGGGTAGTCGGTCTGCTAAAATTTTTAAATTCTTATATAGTGTAGGCATTTTTTTAAATTTACAGGGAGAATTTGTAGGATATCTTCCAAAAATGCTTAGGTGGATGCATGAAATGTGGTAGATTTATTGTGTTTTTAATTCATTCTCGCCAAACACAAGTAAGAAGGGCTTCCGTTTGATAAGTAGCGGCAGTTCCTTTCTTTGAGTTAGTGTCATGGCCTTTTCATTCTGGTTTTCCTTGGTATTATTTGAATTTGATACGCCTTTATTTTTTTTTTCTTTGCTTTTATTTTGTATCTTGATGTCGTATTATTTGTTAATATCATTGCTACAGATGAGCGATCAATAGAAGAGGAAGCTGAAAGGAAAATTGGGTGGCTATTGAAACTTATTTTTTTTGGTACTGCAACTGTAGTCGGATACAACATATTTCCATATATGGGTAAGTTTATTGGAATTAGCCAATTGATATTCACTTGATCGATTATTTTGCATCAAAACCATGAAATTGTGATGTTTTGTAGGCGAAAATTTAATGCAGCAGTCTGTGAAACTTTTACATGTGAAAGATCCTTTGTTCAAAAGAATGGGAGCTTCCAGATTAGCCAGGTTTGCTATAGATGGTAATGTTTAGTCAAAGATCCTAGAGTGGTCAGTAACATCGTGAATTTTATCTTTCGGCATGTATGCAGAATGCCTTTCTGTGTTTCCCTCTTACAATGAGTTAATTTGCCTCTACATTTCATTGGGTTCTAATATTCTATGAAACATTGAGACATTTTGTTTTTCAATACCCATTGATCATTATGTCAGTCATTAGATGATCAACAATTTATTATTTTGAATCCTGATTAAGATTTTATCATACACATCTTATCTTAACAATATGGGCTTTAGAAAATATGGAATAGGGGAAAAAATGTATATAATGCAAATGCATAATGTAAGAACTATACTCCGTAGATCAAGGCTTCATTTATATGTATTCTATATATCAAGTTGGCTTGTTCAATGTGAGACTCTGGATGAATTCTTCCAATGGATTACAATTTACAAGCAAATTATATAAACTCTTGATGACAAAGCTGCGTTGCAACTTTATGCTACGCAAGGATGTTAATGTAGTTTCAAAAGCGACATGTACTGGAACTTGATTTCACATTGTGTAAATAGTGATTTTCTTTACTTATTAGGGATACTATGCCATTAGCCCATTAGGCAGTGTCATTTACCTTTTTTCAAAGTTATAACCCACTGTAAAAAGTGCAACCACTCAACCTAGGTTGTGTTTAGTTATTTGAGATGCACGGTGTAACTTGTAAATGTCAGTTTACTAGCTGAAATATTGAATAGTGTCTCCCTTCTATCAGTTTTTGGATACAGGTTTTCTAGAGAAGTGCCATTGTTATTTTGGTTTAAATCTTTTTCCTTGGTGTTTAATATTGAATAAATGCCTTTTAACTATAATAACATTGGATTCCCAGAGAAACGGAGAATGAAAATAGTTGAACTGGGAGGGGCTAAAGAGCTTTTAAATGTTCTAGCAGCAGCCAAAGATGATCGCACTCGGAAGGCAGCCTTGAAAGCTCTTGTTGCCATCTCAAAGTCAGGTTAGATTACATCATTTTCTGTCAGTCTTAGCTTGTTTCCACATTCCTTATTACTCTTGCTTGATCTGGATTAAAGATGTAAGAAATCTAGCATAATCTAAGATGAAGAGAATCATTCACTGAAATAATTTTATAAGTCAAACCTTTTTGGGTGTTATGTTACTTATAGAATGAGTAGAAAATATCTTAATGGTTGTCATTGTAGATGGAGCTGCTGCTGCATTGCATGAAGCTGGGGCTATCCCCATAATCATATCCACTCCAAACTCCATCGAGCATGAAGAAATTGAGAAGTTCAAGATAATTTTGATAAACAGATTTCAAGGGTTGGGATACGACACTAATCCCGTGCTGTGACGATAGAAGTTATCATCAAACCCCAGTTTTCTTTTGGGATTGCTGTCTACAGGTGGCGCAAAAGATGATAATACATGCATGGACTGTTGATCAATGTGGAAAATATGAACCTTGGTTGCATCCTTCTATAATACTCCGTATGTTGCAATAACAGGTGGCAATTCTGGCTCTGGGGGTCGCTGTTGTGTATCTCTCTTATTATCTTCAGTATACATATACTACCAACGTCTCAATATAATTGTTACATTCCCTTCCGACACGTTTGCCGATATATATTTTTAACAGTTTATAACTTAAATTGTGTATAATAAAAACTTATAAAAAGTTGATTGTCTAAAACTACAAGATTGGACGAATCTAACAAGATCTCACTTGACTATGTTTTTTCTTTCATAGCTATGATAAAAATTTAAATCAAAGTTACACCGTGAATAGTGTTAAAAAGTCCAACGTAATATTTATATCGAGGAAGTAATATTTATATCGAGGAAGTAGTACTTATCTTGGACTTGGCCCCTCTCCAGCATTTTCTCAGAATAATCGAAACAAATTATTGATCGCAAGTGATTTTACTTAATAAATTACCCAGACACCCAACAAATAAAAGCTTTGAGCCATTAATTAAAGGTTAACTACTATACCCACTGCCGCTATTTTGCTGTTTTCCAGTATTAGATAAGTTAAGACATACGAGTATTTCTTTATTCTTAATTTTGTTTATTTGTTGTAAAGCTCTAAATGTCATGAATTTAAACTGTACATATTACACACATAGGCAAGATATTAGGGAATTTAGGGCTGCAGAGTAATTCTCATTCTCTGGAGACATACAACAACATATACAATTAATGATGGAATCTTAACCTAATAAATTAACAAATTAGCAAATTTACAGGCAGGCGAGCATGTAATGATGACTAATACATACACCATTAACCTGTAATAATGGCAATTGACGGAGATGGGCTTGGGCCTTTGGATTATTGATATGCCTCAGCCTCACAATAAAGATGGTCAGTCAACCCTTTCACAATCCAAACAACTTGTGTGTGCTTCAAAGCTCATTCTTCACGTTTTCACATTTTCTTTACTCTTTCAGGCCAAGCCTAATATCAAACTCAAGTACATATATATATACTTGTACGTAGTAATAATTCCAATTTCCAACCCAGAGAGAGATGTGCATTTTCAACAGTAGATCGTAGGAGTATAAAAGTAGCAGTAGTACATTTTATTGTGTTCCCAATCCCAATCCCATGTAGATGGACATATACAGTTGTATGTATTTATTGCGCAATGTATGTTTCTGATTGACAGCTCAAACGCACAGATTTATTAGTGCTACTATATGGCAAAGAAAAGAAGAAAAAACAGAATCTGAGTGTGGGAAGAAAAGGGAAATTAAAGAGGGGGAAGTGGCGAAGCCAAACCATGCCTGTCCATGTGGTGTAATAAAACAGCCAGCATTTACATTCCACAAGTCAGAGAGTGGTTGACTTATTCAACTAGTATTACAACAAATTAAATTAGGAGTACTATACATACTACCACTAATTTGTACTAGTACTCGTAGTAGAATAGAATGCAGACCGACCCCAACAAGTGACAAGCGTCCAATGGCTTTGACTTGTTGATCCTGCGTGCAATGCATCATGCTCATTAGTCATTTTAGATCCACTCAACCTCCAACTACTTTCTATATTCTTCGCCTGGTTGTGGTTGCTGCCTACTTTAACCTCCTGCTGGTGCTGGATCAGTTTTATTTCTTGACGGTGGCATTCTCCTTCCATCACACACCAAATGTATGTATATATGTTGCTATTTGTTGGAATTCTGTTCCCTTAATTTAAATGCTGCAGCAGCAGCAGCACTCCACATTAAAGTAATAGTGCACAAAATTTCAAATTTCCTCTTTATTTCCTGATAACAGCATATCTACTATCGAACAACTACCCACGTTAAGTAATTACTTTGAAAATCAAGCAAACTTCTTTCATCGTACACCTAACTAGAAAAAAAGAAAAAGATAAAGAAAAAACGAAAGTAAATTAATTATAGTACTAGATAGATTAAATAGTTACGTGTAGATTGCTGTTGTGGTAAACATTATTATGTGTGGAATCAGATTTTGGAATGAAATGTACGATTGAAACATACTCAATACTAGTATGGTGATCCACTTGAAGCTAAGGTTTGAAGCCACCAAGGAAAGGGAAAACTAAAAGTACATATATGATGCAATGCTGAGATACAACTGATGACAATCCCGCTTGCAAAACTATGATGATTCATCAATGTGCAAAAAGGAAAAGTTATACGATAACTACTTCTTATTTTTGTGAAATTCTCTTTGGCTTAACATTAGGCTTTTTTTTTTTTTTTTTTGTAAGAAGTCGATAATACCAAAAGCATATATCATCTTACCATTGTCGGTGAAATATGGCCCTTATTGGTATAGTTTAAGGTTCTCGAATTCAATTTGTGACATTACACCTTAACGTGAGGGGGGATGGAAATGGCCATACTCATATATACACTCATATCATACTCATACAGCTAATCTTCTCTGTAAACATATCCCAGCTGAACTCGCCATTAACGTATTGCTCCTGCCAACTTGTACAATTTCATTGTAAAATAATCAGTTTGTCTGGGAACACTTTAGGTTGGAATTCAATAAGCATTCAAACCTACATTTATAATATCCCAGCTCCGACATGTGTTTGTACTATTTCTGTCCTAAAATTTCAGACTACATTTGCGCTTGTGGAGTATTTCTAAATTAGTTTCTTCGCAACCAGCTAAACAACTTACTATTATTTCTGATCATACATGGTTTCACTGTACTAACTCGATTGAATAATCCTTAGAAAGATGAAAGCATCAATTCAAAACGCATCATATTCGTCCACTATATATATATATGAAAGTGCCAAAAAATACAGTGACATTAATTTTAAATTTGTCGTCTTTCATTTGTAGTGAAAGGAAGTCCAAGCAATATTACTAGTAGTATTTAGCAATGCATCAGGCGGTGGTTCTATATATCATTCAACAATTATCATTGTTACTTCTATTTAATTATATTTTTCATGCAGACTTAATTTAACAAAATATATATAATCAGCACCAAAACAAATGAAGATCATCAGTTGCAATGCAAATTGATGTATTGTCACGATCAGATACCTGGCTCCTATTTTTTCTATGTTTTCATTTCCCATTATTGTAAATTGCTAAACCTACAAATTAAATTAAATCAAACAAACACGACAAGTTTATCATATTGAATTGAAAAAAAGATAGGTATATAGTAAATAAATAAATAGCACAGGTGATGCTGACCGAGTCCAAACCTCATTAATTCGACCACCTACTCACTGAATCACAATAAATTTATTAACCAATTGATTTGAGGAATTGAAGGGAAATTAAAGATACATTTGGGGAATAAAAGGTGGCATGAAATAAGCAAAGAATCTAAGTGTAAGATTCTTCCCGAATTTACGCCATTTTACACGTACTGGAGAGTTTGTACCAAAACAAAGGTTGATGCTTAATGTTATTGTAAATTGTACTACTAGCTAATTGTAATGCACCGTACGGCCGGCCACCGAATATGCATTGCATGTGTCCACGCTTTCACCATTCTCACCACACCATATGAAGTACTATCTGTATAACCCAACCACCACCACTAGCTTAGCTACCTCCACTTATTAATCAATGTCGTCTATATATATATATGCATTCTTACATGTAACGTATCCATCACAAATCTATTTATTAGTTACAAAAACTCCTCCGATCGATCCATATATGTTAAGAATAATAAGAGGATTATTTACTCATTCTGTATATATCAATTCAAAGGTCGTTTATTTTCCCCCTTTGATGCGCTAAATAGTTACTACTACATATGCGTAATTGATTATTTTAAAAAATTTGTTTCAACTAATCTAGTTGAGCACTTGAGCTCAACAAGACTATAAATGGCGACAATATATATAGTGTTCTCCCAAGCAAATTTAGGGATCGGATTTCTGTATCCAATGGTGCAATTTTGAAACCTTTATTTGTACGTAAATTAGAACATCTTTTCTAGTTTATTCACCACAAACACAATATAATGAAATCAACTATTTTTCGATCACCAAAGAAGGGTCGAAAGCAAGATTATATCAAAACATGTATATATATGCCACACAAAACCAGTATATATGATCCAAATTCTCTAACATCCTGGCAATATGATCGGGAAGAAACATCAATCTATTATTAACACCATTATTTCGAGGTTTAGGGTCGTCCATTAATTAAGTTGTTAGATTTGTAACTTTCAAACCAACTTAACGATTAAAGCTTAATCCATTAAAATTATGTGATAAGTTTTTTAAATAAGCCTTTAAATATCAATAGTAACATAAAAGAAATGCACTGATGATTTGGAGCTTTTGGTAGATTTAGCATTTATTTCAAAACAAAAGCCCGTTCTTTACACTAGCTTTTGAGAGCTTTTGGAAGCTTCTTTTCAAAAGCTACAAGAAGTAGCTTTTGGGAGCTTTTGGAAGCTTCTTTTTAGAAGCTACAAGAGGTAGCTTTTGGGATCTTTCGGAAGCTACTTTCCAAATTTAATTAATTGTTCTCTTCAAATTATAATTTTTGACAGCTACAATTACTTGTTCCGAACACTTATGCAAAAACTGATAGCTACAGCTCCCAACAACTACAGTTTCCTACGGCTTGCAGCTACAGCTCGACGTACCCAAAATTCCAAGAAAAGCAAATGGAATACAGGACAGGATCACAGGAACTTATATTGGTATAAAACTACAGTGGCGGCAAGTCACACATGATACTCACTAATTAAATTAGAAACTCCAAAAAGGATTACCGTACCAGTCATCATAACACCATCAGTCACCATGTATCATTCAACTACATTAAAACTGATATAAGTATTATTATAAAAATGAATCTCTTTTAACAAGCTACACAAATCTGCTATGTGTACTTTCCATCAAATGTGCACTACAAAATTAGGGATGATAATAGGTCCATGTTAAACTCGGGCTTGAGTTGTGTCTTGAACTCAGTCCCAGCATGTTGCAATCCATATAAAAAAAATCTTTCTGAAAAAATAGTACTATAAAATAGAATTCAAATATTTAACTAATGCAGGACCCATAATTCACATTATTATTTAATACTAGTGGAGTGTTCTACTACATTCATAACAATTTGATGAGTATAAAATTTATCAAATTAATTAACTTTGTTAAATGGTACGGCCCTTTTTCAAAAAATATATATTAAAAAAAGATCATTAAATTTTCACAAACTACACACCACACATGCATGCAGTACCCGTCCCCAATCAATTATGACGACTTGTAATTAATACACGAACACCCTAACTTAAACGCATAATTTGGTTTGTGATCAGCCAAACCTTAAGATTTTATTTATTATTATTTTTTTTTTATCACTGAAACTAAATACGCAGTAGTATACATTTAATTATGCAGTGCTAATTTTAAAATGTCATTACGATCCAATTTGATAAATTTCCTCATTATATATACTGTAGTTTTTATGGTGTGCAATGATGCTGTCCAGTGTGAAGGTGATAAGATACTAAAAAGAGAAATTAAAGAATGACTGAATGAATTATATATATATATATATATAAATGATGTGGTATATGCAAATTAATTATACCCTTAAGAGATAAACCTGCATGCATGCAATGCATTGTTGTACATTACTTCATTTGTACTCTTAATGGCAAGATAGTTAGTAGTGAATTATACGTACGTACGTACTATATACCAACCCGAAAGAGATTTTTTTAAGTTCAAATTTGTACTCATTTAGGATTACTGTTTACGCATAAGAATTTTGTGGTATATATTTAAGATGGTTATAAAACAATAATTAATAGTAGCAAGCAAGAATGGAGGGTGGGGGCGAAGGAAGTCATGTGGATTAGGCAGTCTGCAATAAATGCAAGTGGTTTGGGAGTTACTGCTCACTTCCCCCTTTGAATTTTTTTCACCCCCTTATTTATTACTCCATTTTTGTAGTTTTGTTGCCATATGAAATGAAATTGAATCACTTCCTCAACCCCTAAAGGATTTCGTCCTGAATGTAAATTATACTAACACTTATGGTATATAGTATAATTCAAGAGTTATGATTACTTTGCTATTCTAATAGTGAATTGAATTTAAAATGTTTTACGAATCCAAGATATATTACAAAGTAGCTAATTTCGAGCAAATTTCAGTATTCTTGAATATACTATATTGAGGTGAGGAACGTAAGAGTAGAACCAATTCAAACCGATAAAATCAATTAAATTATGACTATAGTTACACCTCGATTTTTGTCCAAAACGTAACGACACACATGCATGATGCGGATGATGCGTTTTCTATGCGTATACTCCATCTTCCTTTGACAAATCAATAACATCTTTTTTTTAACACCCTTCTTTTTTTTTCTTTTTTTTTTTTTTTTTGTTTTTTTCCCACACTGATATGGGAAGCAAAGGAGTCTTATACTCTCGTTGAAAACGAAAAATCATTTATCATTCTATCAAATAGTAAAGGTCACTTTACATGGAGATTTTTTTTTTTTTTTTTTTTTTTGGTGGAAGTCTATCATTCAAAATAAACATTTTACATTCTCAATAAGTTTGTACCTTATTTATTAACAAACACCGTATTTGAGAATATAATTATTCAAACGCATTGCACACCATAATAATCCAGACAATTGAACTAAACAAAGCAACAAAGTAGAACTCAATACTATGTAAAAACAAAAACACAAGTACAAACATTAACACTTCAAGCCTTCAAGGGGGGTAACCTAGTAGTATGTAATACTCATTCCATCTTATAATACTATTCATTATAATGTATGCCTTTTTTTCCTTATTAAAATAAAGATTTTTAATGTGTGATAAAAATACGTTTTCATAAATGTAATAATTTAATGCTATTGTTACTAGTGGTGTATATATATATATATATATATAGAAGTATATTACAAGGCATAATAAATAAGGACGAGAAAGTAATAAATTTATACAATTTATTAATGAACATGTTAAATTAAAATTAACACCTTAGATTAAATTAGAAGGAAGTATACAATTAAATAAGCTTACAATATATATATGGAGAAATCATTTTGAATTAGGTAATGCATGGACAGGCAGCAATGGGAGATAATATATATATATATATTAAAATTATATAATTAGACGAATCCAATAAATTATATATTTTTTTTAAAATTGAATTAATGTTTTAACTATTGTGAAAATAAATATGTGACATTCAAAATAACAAAGGATGTATGATGGATAGGAAAAGAGTATTGTGTTGTGATTTCTCTTGCATGATGGAGTGTGCAGTATGCACTGCTAATTGTCATTGAAGATTATAGAGAGATTAGTGATTAGAGAGGAGATAGAGGCTCAACCACCACCAACCCTTTTAAACTTTCTCCAGCAAACCCCATTTTAATACGTACCCAATCACTTCAATTCCATTCAACATAATCCCAATTCATTACATCACTACCCTATTCCCTCACCTTACCTCCTGTCTTAAAATTCCCCCATCGCCTCCCATTTCCCCAATTTACACCAGACACTTAACTAAACTGTTGTCCTCTGCATTTCTAGCTAGCTTCTCACATTTTATTTTTTTCTTTCTAAAATCCCCGGAAAAATAAAATAAAGTGACCCGGGGATATACCCTTTTCCCAATTTCCTCCCTTTTATGTAAGATTATCGACGGCGGCGGTGGGGTGACTATTTATAGTGTATACAAACATAAGGAATGGGGGCGTTCGCAAGACTCTTGTCGCGGTTTAATTTTTCCGTGCCGAGAAAGACCCTGTCGCGGCCGGTTTTCTTCTTCCAGGGTATGGGAATTGGGAATGGGATAGTAGTATCCACATCCGCAATGGTCGGCGCCTTTCTGAACAAAGTCGTCAGCTTTGTCGTTTTCGTGGTGCTGGATGTTCTCGATTTCGTGCTGTGCTATGCCTACAAAGCGGCGGACGCGGTCATGGACGCCGACTGGAAGCCTTGCTACTGCTGCGCCCCCAAGGAGGCCATTGCCGGCATCGGCAACAAGATCCTCGTCACCGAGCGCGGCGAGTCGAGGGTTGTCCGGCTAACGGCGTGCAGCAGCAAGGTGCAGCTGGAGGAGGTCTCCGACACCCTCTACACTCGCCCTTCCTTCGTCTCCGAAGTTTCCAAATCCACAATCTCCCGCAGGATCTGCAGGCCCGCCCCACGCCATTCCTCGTACACCACCGTAAATGCCGACGTCGTGGAAATGCTGCAGGGAAGGATCGGGAAGAAGAACGAACCGCCGCCACCTGCGGCGTCGGCTGTCCCCCTTCCGAGGTGGTCCGATTGTGACTGCGAGACGTGCAATTCGTGGTCGCTGTCATGTAAAGAAACCCTCTTTGTGAAAGCCGAAGGAGCCAAAGGTAGTAAACCATATTAAAAAAATACAATTAAATCAAAAATCCAGAAACCCAATTGATGGTTCTGTTTTCCGTTATGATCAGGTAATGTGGAGGAAGACGTGGTTTTCATCCACGGATTCATTTCATCGTCGGCCTTCTGGACAGAAACCCTATACCCTAATTTCTCCAGGGCGGCAAAATCCAAGTATAGATTGCTGGCGGTGGATCTGCTGGGGTTCGGGAGGAGCCCGAAGCCCGCGGATTCGCTGTACACGCTGAAAGAGCATCTGGAGATGATCGAAACATCGGTACTGGACGCATATAAGGTGAAATCGTTCCACATTGTGGCACATTCTTTGGGCTGCATTTTGGCGCTTGCTCTGGCAGTCAAGCATCCTGCTGCTGTCAAGTCCTTGACCTTGCTTGCACCTGTAAGTATATTTTAGTATTTTATATGGTGTGTGGTGAGTGTATATGGTTTCATTAATTAGTTGTTTGTCCTTTGGTTAATTAAGGTTTTAATATGTTGACCTCTCCTCGTCATCAGGTGGAAAATAAGTGTGTTTTCCAGATATGCTACAATGTATAATGACAATTTTTAACTGGTAATGATTGACCTAATAAGTGGGTCAAGGAAGTCAAATTTCCACTTATTAGTCCTATTTCTTAATTTTATTTTATTCTTTTAATCATGGGTCATTATATTTTACTTCGATCTCACTGTAACTAATCCTATTAAAAATAGGTGTATCGAGAAAATAAATATCTTGACAAATTTCACTTTTGTTAAAAGGGAAAAAGAACAATGGAATTTCACTTTTTCATTAAAGAAAAAGGCTACCGTGACTTTTGTTAAAGCAATTTAATTATATGTCATTCAACCCTCCGGTGAGTTATTAATATATCGCTTAAATATAAATATATAGTAGAATTTTAACATTTTTTCTGATGTTCTTACTTTATTGTCTTTTTAATTTCGATTCTTTCATTAATTTTATTTTTTTTTACTTATAGATATGTAATATATATTTTTATTACATTTATGTAGTATATATCCAATTTATAATCCTGGAGTTTGTTCAATTATATTTCTTATATGTTCTTATTTTCTAAGTGAGAGAATAGTAAAACATATTATTAATGGTAGGAAATAAAAAACAAAATAAAATTAAGAGAGTGTAAAATAATCTATGATCCCAATTCGCGGCTGAAAATGAAGGAAAAGCAATAAATACACATGTATATGTTGAGATGGGACCGAAATATTTTGGTCTATCCTTCCCAACCACCCATTAATAATGCATCGGTAGTATTTAAATAAAATTTGAAACAATATTGAATTTAGCGATGGGACGACATGTGTCACAGTGTTTAGTGTTTTATAGCGTAGGGAAAGCAGAGGGTGTTTTGAATATTTGACTAAATTTGGTGTGTGGGCTTCAAATGAATGGCAGCCATATTTTCCGATCCCAAAGGGGCAAGCGCAATATTCCCCGACACAGTACATGATGAGAAAAGTGGCGCCCCGCCGTGTCTGGCCGCCGATAGCTTTTGGGGCATCGGTGGCATGCTGGTACGAGCACCTTTGCCGGACCGCCTGCCTTGTTGTCTGCAAGAACCATCGGATTGTTGAATCTCTCATCAAACTCTTCACTGGAAACAGGTCTGTCTTGATGCATTTAGTTCACTTAATTACTACCATAAATAAATAAAGCTGCATGGATTAATTAATCGTTATGTTTTAGAAGTATAATTAATTAGGTTTTGTGTTCTACCAAAACCTCCAGTTGTTCAGATCATTTTTGGCAAATTGATTATAATCCCAGCTGACATAGTTAATGTTTATTGTTTAGGCTGTTAGGTATATGTTATAAATACCCAAAGTATCTTGTATCTAAAATACAATGGACATTATTAGGAGTATAAAAAAAACAAAAACAAAGGATATCATTAAAAAAAATAAATTATGAATTATACTATTAAAAAGTTAAGGCTAAGCTTTATCATAAATTTTTTAACAAAAGGAATTTTTGAATTTTCTTTAAAATGCAAGAGTAGTGCCATCCTATGTTGAAAATGCAATAGAATCAAAATATATTAATATAAGTACAGTGAGAAATCGGTGGGACAATAAATTAGTGGTTGAGGATATATATAGAATCCTAAGCAGGTGAAATTGAATTGAATGAAGATATATATATACATATACTCGGTCTTTTTCTATTGACTAAGAAATACATGAAACATTAATTATTAGAAGTGTGTTTCAAAAAAAAAAACACAAAAACAAAACAAAACAAAAAATAAAAAACAAAAACGCTTCGGCTTTCGTTAAAAAAATATATTCTATTAGAAGTTAATAGCTTGATAGGCTTATTTGGACTCAAACTATATTTTGGGGATATTCGGGAGTTTGCAGATTCGGATAGAGAACTGTGAGACGTACCATTTGCTTTTTGAATCCGCTATATGGTAGCGGATCCATTCACTTCCAAACATCCCTTTATACCATTACAATAATAATTCAACGTTTGGTATGTAACATAAGTATAATATTAACTTATATATATGTCTCTTCATACATAAAAATATTAAAACTGCAAAATCTTCCCTTCATTTATATAATTATGTACTTATGAGTATATTTATTTAAAACTCATGTTAAGTGAACTTTGACGATATAATGGAGAATGTGAGACAAAGTTTGATTCAATCATCTAAGAGGTTATTTGGGGATTGCTGCATCCAAACAACCCATTATTAACCCATTAGGGCACATCTTGAAAAATCAAATGGATTGTTTAATCACCAACAGCAGTCGGCTTGAGTGGATGTGGGCTCTAATCGCTTAAGCAAGGTCTCGGGTTCAAGCCTTGTGTATGCAAAAAATTGTTTTGAGAGAGACGCCCTTAATTGCTCCTGCAGATCCCTAAGGGACTAGTCTGGGATCCAATGTAGCCTGGGGATACCTGGTTTCAACAAAAAAAAAAAAAAAATGGATTGTCTAATCCAGCTAGGGGCCAATTTTGATATAGTATATTCTTGATTTGGCATGTTTATTGTTCCCTAATTAAATCCTCTCCGTATAATATTAATGAATGAATGAGGGTAAATTAGTTTTGGAGGGCACCTTCTCATGATCACTTTTAGTATTGTAATAAATGTTACGGTTTCTGCTGAGAAATGAATAATTCTGCCATATGCTAAAATAAAGGAGAAGGATACACCAACTGTATCTACTACTACATGTTAATGTAAAAGTAACATATTAATACTAGAGGGCGAGGCCGGTACGTACACTTGCACTAACATATGTATGTTATTCAAAAGTCCAATTAATAATTTAGGATTGGGGATATTGCTTCAACCATAATATTTAATTTTTTGGATACTGTTAATAGCGGCATGTGACATATAGTTGGGAAATTTATTTATTAAGCTATAATTAGTAAATTTAATGTTGGCACAATTAAGTCGATGGGATGACTTGTCCTGTCCCCACTCCCTGATTAAAACTCTTAACCACCACATATAATCGTATGGATGTTTCATTTAAAGATTGTACCATAAAGTCCTGATAAAATGTACTATTAAGATAAACAAAAATAAAATTCCGGACCATACATCTACATCCTACTAATTAATAACGAAAATCAGACATCTATCACTGTTTATAACTAATTTGCATTATAGTCCTAAAATTTGTTCAACTTTTCATAATGGTTTACATATATCTTTTGAAAAGGATATATATATATACGGTAGTGTATATGATGATTATTTTGTAGTAATTGAATAATAGTACTAATTTTTGTTTATAATTATTTCTGATCGATCTCATCAGGATGAGGACATACTTGATCGAGTGTTTCTTCGTGCACACACACCGTGCAGCGTGGCACACACTCCACAATGTGATATGTGGGAGTGCGGCAAAAATGGAGAGATACCTGGATGAGGTCAGGGACACACTCAAATGCGACATCACAATATTCCATGGCGAAGATGACGAACTCATCCCCGTAGAGTGCAGCTACAACGTTCAGTCTAAAATTCCACGTGCACATCTCAAGCTTATCCAGAAAAAAGACCACCTCACAATTGTGGTCGGAAGGCAGAAGGCTTTTGCCAGGGAGCTTGAGGCTATATGGAAAAATGCCGCACCGAGCTCGTGAATAATATACCTAGCTACTTTTTTCCTTTTTCTTTTCCTTTTTAATTGTGGATGGTAAAAAAGAAAACGTAATTTAAAAATCATCAATCAATGATAAAATGTAATCATATAGTATGAGATGAAGGGCTTTGGTTTTAGAGATCGAGTATGATATGTATTTAGTAGGGTTAATTAAAGAAAAATCAATGGCATATTTGTCTTTTCATGTGAGTATTTTGTTAGGGTTTATTGAAATACTATATGGCATCAACACACCTTATATACATAGATTTTCCTTCACTTCTGTCCCATTTTATTCTTCCTTACAAATTTAATGCTCACCCTCGCACCTGGTGGGACCAAATCCAGCTTGTTATTTTCATTTGGCTTATAATAATCATAATAATGAGAATATAATTATATTTCTGTAATCTTAGCAAACTAAAAGCATTGGCTTATATCAAACAAAGTTGGTCTGAGCAGCTTAAATAAAGTTCTGGGTACAAATCTTTGTCCAATGAAACCTGTGGATACCCTGATATTCACCTAAAAAAATATAAAACCATTGTCTTATGAAAATTATATTTCAAAAAATATATTTCCCAAAAGTATATATATTTTTTTCTTAGTATAAATTTTTGTACTGCCTCAAAAACAAACAAGTTTGGGGTTGGGACTTACCCTAGTGATCAAGTCCTCCGACTCCTAATCTATAGGTTGTGAGTTTGAATCCCCACTCGGCCCCCGCCATATCCCTCCCATTTATTCCCTTTGTAAGTGGTATGAGCTCCCACTATTCATTTTTCAGGCCTTGAATGGTTCCTAAAACAACAAACAAACAAGTTTCCAGTTTATTCTACGGCCATAAAATTTTTGCAGCGGAACATCAGTGATCAAACGCAACCTAACATCCTCCAATTTATAACTCATAACTAACATTTAATTGAATGCAATGCCTCTTCAATATGTTTTGTCCTAGAGTCGTAATATTATATATATATATATATATATTCATAATTTCAATAACCAAATAGTATTAATTAACTAACAAAATTTCATTTTTATTTTTCAGTTTAAGGGGGAGAAGCAGTATTCTAATTAGTAGTATAACATTTATATATGTATGTGAGCTAAAAAAAAAGGCAATATAGAAGAAAATAGCATAAATATTTAAAATGTGAATCATTATGAAATAATTATTCATTTCTAAAACAACATTTCTTATGATAATAATAATAATAATATTGTTATTATTATTGTTAGAAAAATGCATTTCCTGGTACGTATGTCCTTTAATATTGCTATATGTCTCAGCATTTCCTCATCAAGTGCAAGGTTTCACCTAAAACGATGCAATTCAATAAATGCATTAAGTGTGAGTATAAATATAGATTTGTTAGCGATCATCACTTTTTTTTTTTTTTTTTTTAAATATTATTATTTATTTATTTATTTTTTTCTCTTAAAATCAAGCTTTCATATTGAAACAGAATATAGATACAAGTGGGCTAGTGCTAATTGAACATTATTACTAGGGCGAAAACGGGACAGATACGGACGGATAGTACTCATCCCGTATCCTATTCCATATTTTTTGTCGAATATGGAATCGGATACGAATAGGCCGGATACAAATACGAATTCAAATATTTCGGGAAACGGATACGAGACGGATTCGGATTTTAACTCAGATAATCTTATAATTACTAAAATTAAATTTTCTTATAATTTTTTAAGTGAAATCGGAATATACTACTATGTAAGCTAAACTAAAATTTTAAATTTTTCAAGATCATTAGTTATTTCGTTCAAAACATCTAAATAACATCACTACAAGATGTTATATACTACAGTTTTGATGCAAAGAACCTAATGATGTAGTCGAGTTGATTGATATGATTTGATTTAATAAATTACATATGGCTTTCAAGCTTTTAATTATATTTATACATATAGTATTACTTATTTATTTTATAGTTAATATAATATATTATATTATACATATATAAATACATATAAATTTTCGAATATTCGGATAGAAAATACGGATAATATCCGCATTATATTCGAATTTTTCGGATACGAGCGGATATTTACAATCCCATATCCTGTCCCGTATCCGCCGGATATAAAAATTCGAATTCGGATTCGAATATAATCGAATACGGCATCGGATCGGGCGGATTTAGAGGTGTCAATGTGGGCCGAGCCCGTTGGGCCGGCCCGCCCCGCAAGGCAAAATATGCGGGGCGGGCTTAAGAATTTAAGGCCCGTTTAGATGCGGGCCTAAACGGGCTTAGCCCGCGGCGGGGCGGGCTTTTGCGGGTTGGGCCCGCGGCGGGGCGGGCCGGCCCGCGGGCTTTGCCCTGTTTTTTTTTTTTTTTTTTTTTTTTTTTTTACATTTAACTAGATTTTGAATATTGATTAATTTATTTGGTAAATTATTCAATGTCTAACACTAACTCATTAAGTCATCAAACATAAATCAAAATTTTAGTTACACATTAAATTTCAAATTGTTATACAAATAGTCGATATCTTCTAATATTTCTTCGCTTCTTTATATTAGTTATATTAGTTTTTTAAGTATAAATTCCTTTTTATTTTATTTCTTAAAAATTATGAATACTTGTAAATTGTTATAGTTTGATTGTTAATTATCTTACTTTTAAAATATAAAATCACTGCTAAAACATATTAACCTCCTAAAAACTTCGACCGTCAGACACAATATTTTTATCAACCCAGTCATTAATTATAAATTTTTTTGTCTTGTCCAATACTATATTTTTAAAATATAATACACCTATTTAATATTACAAATTAGAATAAATTCAGTTTTAAAGAATTATTCAACAAACATACTATTAAAGTAAATAATTATGCCAAAAAATACACACTTTAACTATTTATAATTTTAATTTCATTTATAAATCTTTATATCTTGTTTTTAGTTTATACAATAAAAAAATATTCACAATTTTATGTTTTTTACATTAAAAAATAAATTTAATAATATTTTTCTTAAAAGCCCGCGGGCCGGCCCGCAAAACCCGTAGCCCGCGTGTGGGGTGGGTCGGGCCTAGGCATTTTGAGCCCGCCCCATTTAGGCCCGCCCCGTTCAAGCCCGCAAAAATGCGGGGGCCCGCGCGGGCCGGCCCGTTTCGCCCCGCGGGCCCGTTTCGACACCTCTAGGCGGATTATCCGCCCCACTTTCACCCATAATTATTACAAATTCTCTTAATGTTAGTGACAAATTCTCTTAAATTCATAGGTTTTAAGGAGGAGCTAGCATATAAATAATCAGCTGTAACCGTTTCCAGTGTTGTATTTTGATTAGTTTGACATAAAATTTAAGAAAAAAGTTAGAAACAAGCAGAGGTAGGTTTTTACTGAATGCAGAACACAGATAGAGAATGATAATTTTTTTTAATCAGGATACTTTATACATATGCACGCTCTTTAACCCTTCGTATTTCTGAAAAGTAAAAATGTTAAGATATAGTAGTATTATAAAGTCAATATGAACCATTTACAAAGAATATTATAACTTGAAAATATATTTATTTGATTTTTGCAGTAGAGATAGTAATAAATAGCTGATGACATTATAAAATAAATAAAGGGATAGTATTAGTACTTATGTGTGTTGGGTTAAAATTAATGATAGAAATGTGTGATAGAGTATTGACTTTGTTGGGAAAAATGGAAGCATTAAATAGGGGGTATTGAAGGAGAAGTTCAGTGATGATAGATGGGTAGGTGACAGTGTGAGACTGAGGCTGGATGCATATGGTGGAGGTCTGGAGGAGATCCCACAGCCCACAGGCCACAGCCCTTCCATTCATTTAATTATGACTGAATTCAATTTTTTTTAAAAAAAAAAAAAAAAAAAAAAAAAAAAAAAAAAAAAAACATGTTGCTGCCTGCTATGCTATTGCTGCTCCCCGATTTGTCATTGCCGCCCTGTCCTACCTATCTCTTTTAAATTTATACAGTACTATATGCACATCGTCTATTACACTATAGTATATGTATATTCCACTCAACACATTCGCAAAATTCTTTTTTCTTGAGTCGTCCCAACCAGAATTCTGCATAAATAAAAACTTGAACTCAAGATCTTTGATTAATGTGTCAGCTTAGGGACAACTGCAATTGGTACTTTTTACTTAATTATTAGTAATATATATATATATACATATGTCTCTATATTAAACACGTTAATTTCTGTATTAGCAATTAGTATATAGATTAGTTTATAGTAATAAATAATCATGTTACACACGTAGCAAAATACTACATTCGTTCCGTTTTAGTTAGGGGTGTCAATTTGGACACGAACCCGAAAAAACGAACCCGACCGACACGAAAAATTTCAGGTTTTGGTTTAGTCATTTTGGGTTTTTTTCCAAATCAGGTCGACCCGAAAGCCGACCTGAAATATTATACAACCTGATCAACCCGACTCGAACACGACCCGAAACCTGTAATTGACACCCCTAGTTTTAGTTGTATATTTAGAAACAAAAAAACATTTCAAAATAGTTGTCATTCTACATATTTATATTATATTTTTCCACTATTACCCTTTAATCTCATAAATGCATTCTCTCTCCCAATGAAAAACCACCAATCCTAGCAAATCTATGACTAAAATTGTGGAGGGTAAAATTGGAAGAATAGAAGTAATGATTAATTTCTTTGGTATTTGAGCTTTTTTGGTAGAACGTCAAGTATTAATGAACAGAGGGAGTAAAAGTTGCTAAATAATAATAGTAGTAATTATTCAAAACTATTTTAAAAACTTAAAATGAGGGTTATTAGGAATGAGGGATTAAGCGAGACACTTAACGCGCGGGACATCTTGTGGTATTTGTAATGTAAGGAAGCGAGTGTTATTAATTATTATTACTCCGATCCATAAAAACCTGTGAAACTAATTAAACTGTGGACTAGTTGTAATAATAACAAAAATTTGTGGACGACCACAAAGCTTTATTCAGATATTTTCATCCTCTCATTCATGACACTTTCATCTGTGGAGCCCTCAACTCTTTTTCATGTCTCCAACTGGCAACTTGTGTGGTTGCAGAATTCAGATATTTTAGCCGCTACAAATTTGCTGTATTCCATTACCAGTAGTAGTCCACTAATACGTACACTCAACAGAAAAACACACTACATATATTTGAATCAACGAGCACCACACATTTGTCACTAATAATAATAACCAATATGTACCACTAATAAAATACTACTACTACTACTACTACTGTATATCTCAATCTATATACTACAAGTCTATTCGTTTTCGTAATAGGACTACTTTTTTTTTTAAAAAAAAAAAAAATCCCTTGTTGCTAGAGATGTTGGCCAAACCAAACCATAAATAGTGAGCTAGCATTAAGAGCTAGCTTAGTATTAAATTATACTGTATGTAATTTTTTCTTTTCTAATTTCTTGTAATAAATATACTACTAGTAGTTTACATTTCAACCATCATGGAAGACAAAAACTGGGGAGTACATAAAGAGACAAACACGTATCATAAGACTTTAGTGCAATAATATAGTAGTATTACACAACATTTCACACAATTTGAATTACATCTTTGAGATGGGAACAAAGTGCAGCAACATCGAAATCAATGATTACAACACAGTTATTATTATTATTACTATCAATCAATTAAAGGGTAAGATAAGATGATTGCTTGCTAATTGCTATACTCCATAGATGAAACCAGAGGAATGAAATTTCTCCCTTGTCAGCGCATCAATTTTCTCTATCATATCATGTGTGAGGACGTTTTTATAATCACCAACCTCTCCTTTTCTGTAAAATGCACTCTTTGGCATTGGGTACGAACCCAGATTTCCTTCAGATTTATTCACTTCATGGTTACTCAACACTTCAAAACTACAACTTTTAGCCATCTCTTCAATTTGTTCTTCACCACCTTCCCCTTCAAAGGGAAACCCCAGAAAACTTCCCAGCCTTCTCACAACAGATTTCGGATCATTCTTCAACTCTTCATAGGTTAGAAATAAGGCATTTTGGGGCTTCTCTAAGCTCAATTTTTTATACCCCATTGCGTGATCATAGTAAGGTCCATATGCTAGAACTTCGCTGCAGAATTCCTCAACGGCCGTGCCTATGGGCCATGGTTCATCATTTTTCTTCTTTTTCTTGTTCATAAAATGCCACATTGACACCAGAGTGTCTTTTGGATTCCTAGTCACATAAACCACACGGCATTGGAGGGGGTCCAGGGCTTTTGCTAGGAGTTGGTATGGAATGTGTGTGTTAAAAATTCGTGGTAAATCATTATCAGTATTACAAAAAGTGTTTGGAGTAGGAGACTCGCCAGGCCTGCCATAAACATCTTGTTCTAAAAATGGAACTAAGTGGTGGACATGCGTTGTGGCTAAACGATGTTTGGACGATTGATGGACAATAGAGTAGAGAATGGCTTTGAGCCAAGTGGTGCCTGTTTTTGGAAAAGAGACCATGACTATATCAGTAGGGAGAGGCTTAAAATGCTCAATGGTGCCTCTGATACCCGGAAGGTAAACAGATGGTAGCCAAAATCCTTGTTCATTCACTACAGACAAACCACCACTAATTATCTTCTGTTTTGGATGGGATGATGAATCTTCCGTGTCAACTTTATAATCTGCCATCAAAGGGTTTACTGAATGCAAAACAACTGTTAATGGATAATATAAGAATAATGAAAATTTGAAGCAGGGAATGGGCTCATATCCAAATGTTCTAGTGGGTTTGAATCGTGAATGTATTCTTTGTTTTTTTCTTGAAATATCCACCTATGAGATACTAACAAATGGTCATAGGAAACGACTCTCTTTTCTGTTGAAAACTAAACGAAACAATCAACATCCTCCTACATATATGCTGAAGATAATGATTAATTAGTAATAAGGTTTTGGAATATGATTAATCGGTTTTTCAGGGAAGCAAGGGGATGTAGACAAAAATATGGAGATTTAAAAAATGCCTTTAAAAAGGGCATAGAATATCTCTTACAACAGTAGTAAAAATCACAAAAGAAATAGAAATGGAACTTAGTAAGTTAGTATAATTATATAGATAAACGCATGTAAATTCCTACTATTACCACTGTGAAAGTGGAAATTAACACATCTTTATACTTAAAAACAATTGCTAATATAGTTAGATTAGGTAACAGCTCTTCCAGCAGGAGAAAATGAAAAATGATCATTATTACTCTAGTGTAGTTATATTTTAGTGATGTAGCATGCATGTATTGACTTACTGGAGTTAAGACGGCATAGTAGTATAGTTCTGAGAGATAGTTGCACTGTAAATTATAGGTGTTAATGTGTAATATTATTATTAGGAAAGCATCATTAAAAATTATAGGTGTTAATGTGTAATATTATTATTAGGAAAGAATCATTAAAAAGTACAGGTGTTAATTTGTAATATTATTACTTCATTAGTTAAGGTGTAAAATGTTATTAGGATTACTCCACATATACCCATGCATATATAACCAGATTCACGCAGCATAACCAGATTCAATCAGCAGGTATAAGGCCCAAAGATATAGCCAGATTCACGCAGCATTCTAATGAAAGAATTAACAACCAAATTTGACATCCCAACTAATAGAGCTGAGAATCCAAGTAATGAATTGTCAAGTTACTTGAGTAATAATTTTCAAATGCAATAATTAATACTCCAAGTTCTCGAAAATGAGCAAATTTACTACTACTTTCTTGTACATTTTAACAAGTATTCGAATCAATGACCTGATTTCCTTAAAGTCGAGAATACTGGGAAATGAATCATGAAGTTCGTACCCCAGAACCACAAAAACTAGTTTCAGATACCTAACAAAGATAACAGTGCGAATCACTTTGTGTATTTTACAAATTATCCCAGCTTAAAAATAGTAAAATCCAATCCTGCCCATGTGTTCAACAAAAGTATAACTCAGGAAAAATGGAATTGAACAAAGTAGACCTTAACCAGTTTCATAGTTCAAACCAACCAAAATTTAATCGTAATATCGAATTGTTCTCAAGGACCAATAAATACTAAGCAAGAAATTATTGATTCAAGAAGCATAACCCACAAGCAAGCTACCTAACCGAAAACAATCACATGTGGCAAATTAATGGAAAACAAATGTGAAGAAATCTCAACTTTAAAGTTCAATTTCTTGTTTATACAAACGAGCTTGGAAACAAGAAATCAATAGGTATATAGATCGGCGTTTAATCCTTAGAATCTGCAACGCTAATCTCCAATTTTTTTAATTTTATATTTTAATATTAGTTCGTCGAAACTGTACTTCATAAGGCTCTTGGCAAAGAGGATGAACGACATGAAACCAATGAAATGAACAATAAAAAGCAAGATGTACCTGCAAAAATTAAAATTGGAGAAGACGACGATGGGTTTGACTTAGAAGCTGAATGCTGAAGGCATTACCGCATTATTGAGAGAGAGAGACTCAGAGAGAGAGAGAGAGAGAGAGAGAGAGAGAGAGAGCGCCAGCGCGGGGAATAGAAGGAAATGCAAAGACCAGGACTTAGGTTTCGTATTCATGGGCTGGGCCTTAACAAAAAGGGCTGGTAACATAACATTTACTGGTCAAGTGCTTTCTATTGGAAGTTTTAGGTGGGCTTTGACTGGCCCATCATTAAAATTCTCAATAACGTACGTAACATCATCCACAACTAAGGGTAAAAGATGAAGAAAAGATTTTCTTTTTTTTTTTTAAAAAAAACAAAAAAAAACCATGTGTTCCAGACTTCCAGTCATTATTTTCTTAACACTCATCCGATGAAAGACAAATGGATGGGTCGGGCATAAGTATGGGCTGCGTGAGGGTCCTAATGGTCCAAATATGAAATGCTGTCTTTTAATGACCTATAGGAGTATTTGCTTTAATATTATATGTTTAAAATTTAATGGCTCAGGGAATTTTTCTCAGTTTTACTTTGGTCATATGGATAGGCCTCCTAATTGTATTCAGGATTTACTTCGTAATGAAGTAATTGAAACGTGCTGAGCACAACAATTTTTGGAATAAAACGGCTCCGGCCCTCCTTTTCCCCCCGAAAAATAAAAAATAAAAAATTTAATGGCTCAAAAATAGAATGCCTAGTTTTTATAGTCTATTTTGACACTCACGCGACCCATATCTATGTTGGCCCTGTCCATTTTTGACCTAGAAATCGGGCTCGAGTTTCTTATGTTGGCTCAAAAGTAAATCTTCAAAATTTAATAACAAAATGCATAGCCTTGGATGAGTGATTTTGGATGTTTTTATTTATTTATTTTTATATATACTTTTGATTTTTTGTTTAAAAGAAAATATGTAGTTCTCTTAATAAAGTGGATTTTAAAAAAGTAAAGCTAGAAAGAAGGTTCATTTTCTTATTTTTAAGATACCAAACGACAGGTTACAGTCCAACAATTCAGTAATAGCCTTGTGTAAGTTGATCGGATGAGTGATTTTGGATGTTTTTATTTATTTAGTTATATAGTAGTAGTATATACTTTTGATTTTAATTTCAAACAAAAAAAAAATGTTGTTCTCTTAATAAAGTTGCTTTTAGAAAAGTAAAGCTAGAAAGAAAGTTGATTTTTATTTGTTCGATTAAATTTTAAATGATTATAAAAATATATATATTTTTATTTTGAATTAAAAAAAATATGTGAATTTGTATTCGGAATCATTTACAGAAAATCAATATAGATTGCAATGTTAAAAGGCAGCCAGGTGTGGCTACTAATTAGTCATTAGTGATTAGCGGACGGTGCTGTTGATTATTTGCCCATTAGTTTCTTATCGGCTATATTTAAAGCAAAATAAAGGATTTATGAGCATTTAATGCACACCAATATATAATAAAATGAGATTGAGAATTCAATCTGCAGGTGGAGGCGTGGAGCACATGAATAAGCTACATTTAATTTAATTAGAGCCACAATGATTATTACATTTACGGCTGATGTTAATGGATTGTCTCTATCACATCCCAGCTCAAACGTTCTGTTCGGTCTCGTTAGATTCGTCTAAACATATAGTTTTATAATATACATTTTACATACTTTTTACATGTATATATTTTGAGATATTAGCAATTAAAAAGTACATTGGATTGTATGCACAACTCAAACATAACATTTTAGTTGTGACGGGGAGTATAATTAAATTGATTGGAGCAGCAGTGTACAGTACCTCAAGATTGTAACGTGATCAACAAAAGCATTTCCGTTTTGCCTATTTCTTTCTATTTTTAAAGCTTTTCTCCTACTCCTAACATCATTGTAATCTTAACAAATTTCATGACTTCAACCAATCTTGCAAAATTTTCTTGTAAATACTTATTCAAATCCATAGACCATAATATATAGGAGTACTACATACTTCACATGAGATGGACACATGATGCATCTTTCTTATAGCAAATTTATAGTAGAATGTAATTCATCATAACATTAGTAGGATTAATATGACGACATCCAAAAGAAAACACAAAACACACGGAACGTTAACATGTACCAAGAAAGAAGCTAGCTCATGCATACTCATTACATAATACATCCTTGAAAAGATAACAAATACATACACCATATATATGCATCATATCGATTACTATAATTAAGCTCAATTACAAAGTAAAACAATTGACACAAGGTAACACTCGTGAAGATTAGTAGTACTTGCTATATTCCATAAATGAAACCTGAGGAATGAAATTTCTCTCTAGTGAGAGCATCGATTTTCTCAATCATATCATGTGTCAGAAAATTCTTGTAATCGCCAACTTCCCCTTTCCTAAAGAAAGAGTTTTTTGGGAATGGAGTTGAGGGCAAAAGTTCTTGAGACATGTTGATATCACACTTAGTAAGTACCTCAAAGCTGCAACCTTCCACAATCTCTTCAACTTGTTCTTCTCCTTCAAAGGATATCCCTAAAAAATTTGCCAATGTACGGACATGATTTTTGGGGTCGCTCTTCAAGTCTTCATATGTTAGAAACAAGACATTTTCCGGCCTCTCCAAGCTCAACCTTTTGTACCCCATTACGTGCTCATAGTAAGGCGCGTTAGGAAAGAACCCATTGCAAAAATTCTCGACGGCCATTTCTAATGGCCAGGGCTCTTTGCCAATCCATTTTGACTTGTTGATGAAATTCCACATCGACACCAGAGTGTCCTTTGGGTTCCTAGTCACATAAACCACGCGACATTTCAAGGGATCTAGGGTTTTCTCTAGGAGTTGGTATGGAATGTGCGTGCTAAATATTCGTGGTAAATTGCTACCAACAGAAAGCGGGGCACCTGCAGTGGGAGAATCAGGGGGATTCCCATAGAAATTTATTTCTAGGACTGGTACTAATTGATGGACATGCTCTACATTCAGACGAGTTTTGGAGGAGTGATTAACGATTGAGTAAAGTAGAGATTTGAGCCAAGTGGTGCCGGTTTTGGGGAAAGAGGCCAAGATTATGTCAGTAGGGAGAGGCTTGAATTGCTCGATGGTTTCATTGGTACCTCGAACAGTATAAGATGGTAGCCAAAAGCCTTGTTGATGGGCAACATACAAATCACCCCACACCTTTTGTCGAGGGAGGGATGATGAATAATCCATGTGTGTTTGTGCGTATTTTACTGTGATGTAAGAGGAATCTAATAAAAGGCAATTGATGATGAGTGGCAGGCAATTAGAGGATTGAAAAGGCCATGTATTTATAGGCACGCTGGAGGATATGTAGCATGTTGTTGGGGCATTCTTAATATATTTAGGAATTTTTATATTTGAACGCTGTAATTTTTTACTTTCAGCTGGACCTATTAATTTGTAGATTATTATTCATAATTTCTTCGTTGGATTCGAACCATATACTTTATAAGGCATGTATCACCAAATTACTAGATACTGTACAATGTACATATACTAAATTGGTGTCGCATATAAATTTCACTTTTAGTGGTACAATAATTGATTGCCTAGCTTGATCGATAGCGTAAGTTTTGAAACTGTGGAGCCAATAATAAGGGTTCATTACAAAATGTTACGTGAGACATTTAAATTAAATCCCTACCTACTAGCCCAGCCCATCAATTATTTGTACTCTATTTTGTGTGACTAATAATTGACAACGTGGGCGGCTAGGCTACGTACGTATAATTTTACTTTCAAGGCAACTAAATGCAAGTAATGCATGATCGCCCATACCATCATAAGCTAAACAAGAATTTAAGAGACCAGCTTAAATTAAAATAATTAAAAGATTTCCAACATATAATAGATACTCCTCTGAGTGTTATAGGGCTATTGCAGCACTTAAACAAATGTATTGAGTTTGAGCCTTTTATATGCAGCAGCTTTAGGAGAAGCAACTCTTTAATGTCCACTCGATTCTCGAGACATTAATTAATATTGAGTCGAATGTAGTGTAGGATACGCGGTACTAAAAAAAATAAAAAAAATACTAATATATGGAGTAGTTGAGACTTGAGACTATTGATATTTGATACCCTAATCGTCGTCACAATAATTTGGCTAGTTTCGTCTCCGTTCATTTCCTGCGCAACCTAAACCAAAATATGGAACAAAACAGGAAGAGGCATGTTTGATGCCTCGCATGTCTATCATATCATTATATGTTTATTCTTCGAAGAAGGAAGCTTAATAAAACTATTTAATGTTGCCTTCAATCATACAAGGTGTATGCATGCAATGCAATATACACTCCAATCTCCATTCAAAGTATATAAATAATTGATCCGGCATCGCAAAAGGAGAAAAATTATTTTCAAATTTTAAATCACCTTTCGAAAATAACATGGTATTTGTCGCATATCCTTCTAGCTTGTTTTCATTCCAATTTAAAAAAAAGTCTTTAATTTGGCTAGAGGAAATGTTGGTGGTAGCTCATGTCACATAAATTATAAATAATAGATAGAGGGTCGAATGAGGAATGAAACCCCAACCATATATAAAATAGAAAAGTATTGTATTTGACCACTTGGTCAAGTACTCATCTCCAAGTGAAATGCATAGTTCAATCCTAGGGTTTATTTTCCTATCTTAAATTACAAACTTTAATTTTGTGCACTATGTGATAAATAATACTCGTATAGGAGTAATAATAATTAATACTATATGCTAGCTAATCTAACAGCTATTTGCAACTAAATTAATAAAATCCAGACATTTTGCCCTCATTGGTTCGTTTTAGAAAATAATGCCATAACCACGTACTAGACTGCCTAGATGATTGTTACATTTAGGATGCCGTAGAAATAAATGGTAGCGTTTAGCGTTTAACTTTTTAAAATACATAAAAATTTATATATAGTATATTAAAACCTGGTAAATATTTGCAATGCGAACGAAAATTAAAACCTGGTAAATATTCTAAGATCAATAGAACAGTAGAAACCTATGACAGTAGAAATACAATTATTTACCAGTAACCAAATTGCAAAACTAAATATTAATTAAAGGACTAAACCTGCAAACAGTGTAGTGAACATAATTAATTACATGAACTAGAACAGTGGAAACCTATGACTACTGTTATTAAAGAGATGTGACAAGATTAACGTGCACAAATAGGCAGAGATATAGTCAAACTAGTACAGAAGGTGTCCCAATAACCATTAATTGTGCAAAAATAGAAACAGTAAAATCAAACCCACATTTTCATGAGAAGCGCAGACTTTATGGCCTCCTCGCTGCTCAGTCTTCCTTGGGGAACTTTAACGACAACATCCTGAAACATGGTGGCCCTGACGCTCGACATGCTCGCCCGAGTAATTTGGAGCTCTAATTCTTTGAGTGCATTCATCAATCTCTGACACGGATGGTCCACGTCCGGGGATTGGACCCGGATAATGGCCTCAGATCTCACAATCTTTACATGCATGTGGACGGTGGTTTCGCAGCCCCCCCCGCCGCCAGTGTTGTTGGATGGACCTTTAATGATGCAGCTGCTCTGTCGTCGTGGCGGGGGTTGAACTTGAACTTGAACGGCTCTAGATTTGGCCTCAAGATGGGTGACCGTAGCCTTGAGCTGATTGATGTAGGTGACAGCGTCGGCTAGCAGGGATGCTTTATCCATTTTGGATACGTTGGGGACAACGCTGCGTAGGGCGTAGAAGCGTTGGTTGAGCTTCTCCCTCCGCAACCTCTCAGCGTCGATGTGGTTCCCCGGTGTTGGCTCTCGACCAGTTGCAGTTGCAGGTGCTGAATTTCCTGGCCTTTTCCTTGCGGTATGGGGCTTGAATATTGATCTGTAGGGGTTTGAGGAAGTAGTCATGTCTGCAGGATTGCAGCAATATTGATAAGTATTGATGAACCTGCTTCCAGTACTGTGGCGATTACCATTGGGAAGGGAAGAAATTATTAGGGGTGCAGGAACAGGAGTAGGAGTAGGAGTGCCAAAAGTTGAGGTGATGGAGCGAATGAGCCCCCAATCTTGATCCAACACATCCAATGATCCTAACTCCACAACTCCACTGGAAATGGGCACGTACACCAACGTGCGAATCCCAAATAGACGAGCTTCTCTAGCCCTCATGTCGTCGGGGTCTGAAAACTGAAGCATTTGATTGCCCGCCAACCAGACGGTGATGCCCGAGGTGAAGCTGCGGAAAACAGATTCGGTGGCATCCACGAAGGCCCTGACTACGGAGCCCATGTAGAACCACTCCACCTGATCACTCGTACTCATGTTGTCCTCATCAACGTTAATATTAGTATTCATAGCGGGTGCGGGTGCGGGTGCGGGTGTAGGCTTGTCCCCTTGGTAATGGCCAGTGGCCCAGGCGAGAAAAAGGCGGCCAAAGGAGTCGTGGGCAGCCCGCCAGAAGATGGCGTAGGTCCACCAATCCTTTTGTGTTTGGAGGATGAATTGGAGGAGGGCTGATGATGATGATGATGATGATGATGATGATGATGATGAACAAGTATTATTATTATTATTATTGGTTTGGGACGAAGAAATGGGAGGACGACAGTCTTGGTCGTCCTGCATGATTATTGGTGAGATCAATTGGCCACCGTCGGAACTCCACAACATGTTATATTTTGTTTATATAATTGTATGTGTTGCAGTGATTGTGTGAAATTAAGAGGTAGGAAAGTATTGAATATATATATATATATATATATAGAGAGTAAATATTGTAGGAAACCGGGGACTGTAAGTGAATACCACGACTGACTGACTATATATACATGCATATACAAGAAAATAAATAGTAAACGTGTTGGTGGATAATGGGATCAGACATGAGAGATTGTACGTGTCCAAACATTGCAGCTAGTATTAAGAGAATCTCCTCAACATCCGCAGACCTAATTGCTCTCTAGTCCCTACCTACCTATTATGCCCTATATATATAATAGATTAGAAATTGGAGTAAAAGGTTATTGGATGAATGAAGATGTTCGTCAATCTTCATGTACCAGACGAGGAAGACATGAAGCTGTGCAATCACTAATCTGCGTGCAGAGACCACCAACATTGAACAAAACAGTCCGTCTAAATCCTCCTCTTATTATTTCCCATGTATATATACTCTAGTACACAACATCGTCGTCAACCTCGAACCCAGAGTTCAGTAGCTACGTACCTAGTGTGTTTGGTCACTTTATTATACTACTTATATAATACTCCCTCCGTTCCTTTTTAGTTGTCTCTTTCAGCTCAATTTCAATCAATCACCAATGTTTGCATTAATTAACTCATAAATTTACATTTTTACCCTTCAACTAAACTCATTCTTAATAAATGTCAATAAATAGCATTTATGATTCGGGACACTCTTAATCTGCTTGGTTTTCCTCCCCCTTTTATTAATCTTCTTATGCACTGTATTGAAACGCCTTCCATGCAGATTATTTGGAATGGAAGTCCTTCCACACCTTTCAAGCCCTCACGGGGTATCCGCCAAGGAGATCCCATCTCTCCCTATATTTTCATCCTTTGTATGGAGCGCCTGGGAGCCATGATTTCTTCCTCTGTCAACCAAGGACCGTGGCATCCTCCAAGTTGGCATAAGAATTCTCTTAATGTTCCTTATATATTTTTTGCCGATGATATTCTCATGTTCTCTAAAGCTAATGTTGCTCAGGCTCTCACCATCAAATCGATTTTATCTAACTTCTGTGCTAGTTCAGGTCTTGCTGTCAATTTTCATAAGTCCAGTATTATTTTTGGAAGTGTCGTTCCTATGTCCACAAGGAAAGACATTGAGATAATTCTCAACATGCAGAGCTCCCCAAGTGTTGGTACTTACTTAGGTATCCCATCACATTCAGGGAAGTCTTCTATATCTTTCTATAATTTTATCCTTGAGAAACTAACTTCCAAACTTAATGACTGGTCTTGTAAATCTCTTAGTTTCACTGGTCGTATTACTCTGATCAAATCTATCCTTCAAGCCATTGTTATCTACCCCATGCAAGTTATGCAGTTTCCCAACAGGATCATCAAGGATATTGAACAATTATGTCGTAACTTTCTTTGGGGTTCTTCCACTGAACACAAGAAAATTCACTTGGTGGCTTGGGATGTTGTCTCTCAAGATGCTGCGGTGGGGGGCCTCGGTTTCCACTGCTTAACCTCCCTCAATGATGCATTACTTATGAAAAGTTGCTGGGGTCTCTTGAGCCGGTATACCACCTGGACTAGCCTCCTCAAACATAGATATGGATGGAAAAATCATAAACTCAAGCAACGTCCACAATCTGTCTCCTTTCGCCAAAGCTTTGATGAACATTTGGCCGAAGTTCATCCCTCTGGTGGGATGGAAGAAAGGAAATGGTAAGAAAATTTTATTTTGGCTCGATCAATGGATTGACAATAATACCATTTTGCAGGACTTTGCTCTCCGTCCACTTACTAACCTGGAGTTGGGCTCTCCCTTGGTGCACTATGTCAAGGATGCATCCTGGCGCCTTGACATTCTGATCGAGGTTCTGCCTGTTGCCATCCTCAACTCCATCATTCAAATCTCCCCTCCTTCAGACTCCGAACCTGATGATGCCCCCTTCTGGAAGTCGTGCCCTGATGGCAAATTCACTATTAGAAGTGTCAGGGAAGCTCTCTCTCAGCAGCAGACTGTCCCACCCCCCCACCCCCCACCCTCATTCTGGAAGCAAATTTGGAGGTGGCCGAGCCCTCAGCGAACGAGATCCTTCTTTTGGCTTTGCTATCACAACAAAGTTCTCACTGCCACTGAACGTTGCAAACGAAGAATAAGCAATAATGACGATTGTTGGAAGTGTGGCGCAATTGAAAGTCCCATCAATGCTCTTAGAGATTGCCCTCATTCGGCCCAAATCTGGCAGCAGCTTGGTTTTACCAATCAATCCTTTTGGACTTTTACAATCCAAGATTGGATTGAGTCCAACCATTGTACCATCGCAGGAAGTTCAGCAGCGACCACTTTTGCTATCGGCTCTTGGCTCGTTTGGAAAGCACGTTGCAGCGAACTGTATGGCAACGCCTCTATAAACTGGAACACTATGCACTTCTCCATCAAGAATAGTAGCAAAACCTTCAGCTCAAACCTGGCAGCCTCCAAACTCTCAGGCAGAAAGTCATGGAATATCACTCGTATCAAATGGTGTAAGCCTCCCAATAACTGGTTTAAACTAAATTGTGATGGTAGCTCCTCCTCATCCCACTGTGCTGCTAGTGCGGTTATTCGAAACTCTGAAGGGCACTGGATAGGCGGCATTAGAGCTAAGAAACAACCAATGGATAGCCTGTATGCTGAGGCTTGGGGCATCCTACTTGGACTTCAAGAAGCTTGGGATCTTGGCATCACCAACCTTGAGGTTGATTGCGACTCTAGTCAAGCTGTTGAGCTCATTAATTCTAACTCCGAAACTTTTGGTACCTGCTCTGAGATCTTTTCCAAAATCCTCCACATGAAGTCCTGGAATTGGCTTCTCAATTTCTCCCACATTCCTAGAGAGGTAAACAAGGTCTGTGACCTTCTTCTTCGTGATAGCTCATTTTACTTTGGCACCGAGCATCTTACCCGTCCTCCCGAATGTATTAGGGATGCACTGTTAAACGATTTTGTGGGCTTGTCCCACTTGATTCAAATAGTTGAATGAAATCGGCTCCGGCCCCCCTTTTTCTTCGAAAAAAAAAAATAGCATTTATGTAAAGTGAAGGGCAATATAGTAAAAATATAGCATAATTACCTATAACTATCTAAAAATGACTACTATTTTGGAACAATTTTTACTCTAAAAAAAGACAACTAAAAAGGAACAGAGGGAGTAGTATGATTTGTATAATAAGACGACTACTTTTTAGGAGAGTATCTACTGTTTCGTGGGAAAGGTGTAGGACGCGATCGAATAATAACCAAGGAGTACTATTAATGAAGGTTGAAGCAGCGGCAGGAACTGGCTGCACCTGCATTACTGCATACTCATGTGTATGTATTAATTAGTGGAAAAAAGGATAAATAGGTCCTTTTTCTTTTCAAAAAATTCAAATCAGTCCTTTTTCTATTTTATTACCAAAACAGTCCTCTACAAATGCTAATTATGTTCAAATCAGTCATTTTTTCACTAATTATATTCTAATTGCTGACGTGGCAAGGGTTTTAATTTAAACCTGACACGTGTGCATAATATTAGTCCTTTTTCTTTTATCTTTTGCCAATTCAGTCATAAACTTTTATTTTGTTCTATTTAGTCCTCTACCCCAATCACTCATTTTTATAGTAATTGGCCTCAAACCTTTCAAATTATTTCATTTTAGGCCCAGAACCTTAAATTTTTTATTATTACTAATCCATTTATCAAATAAATGCCCAACATACTTCCATAAATAAAATTAAACACCAAACCTCATATATTGGGTTCGACTGCTTTGTTATCGGGTCTTTCAAGTACCGGAATTTTACGGACTCTTTCTAATAACCACTCGACGGCAACCGATTGTTCATTGGTTTTGGTTTCCTTCAGTAACAATCAACAGAATCTTACTTTGCGTCCTACCTTAGGATGTAGCAATATTTGAGTAAATGATTTAACTTGAATTTTTGGAAGGTTATGGATACAGGAAGCCTTGGTTTTATTGAAAAATATTAATATTATTAAAAATATTAAAAAAATAGCCTGAATTTTATTGTCCACAAAGTATGATTGTGCTGATTGTTGCTGAAGGAAACCAGAACCAATGAACCATCGTTACGGTCGGGTGGTTAGAGAGAGTCCGTAAAATTCGGAACTTCGAAGACCCGGTAACAAGGCGGTCAAACCCAATGTATGAGGTTTGGTATTTAATTTTATTTACGGAAGTATGTTGGGCATTTATTTGATAAATGTATTAGTAATAATAAAAAAATTAAGGTTCTGGGCCTAAAATGAAATAATTTGAAAGGTTTGAGGCCAATTAATATAAAAATGAGTGATTGGGGTAGAGGACTAAATAGAACAAAATAAAAGTTTAGGACTGAATTGGCAAAAGATAAAAGAAAAAGGACTAATATTATGCACACATGTCAGGTTTAAATTAAAACCCTTGCCACGTCAGCAATTAGAATATAATTAGTGAAAAAAGGACTGATTTGAACATAATTAGCATTTGTAGAGGACTGTTTTAGTAATAAAATCGAAAAAGGACTGATTTGAATTTTTTGAAAAGAAAAAGGACCTATTTATCATTTTTTCCATTAATTAGTACTCCTATCCAAACCCCATGCATGTTATTCTAAGGATTTTTTTTTTTTTTTTTTTAAGTAATGCGGGAAATTCTAGTGATCCACCATTCATGTTTAATTAATGCCTCTTTCACCTCTTTTACTTTTTTTTGCTCTCAGAGCTGGACATCATCTTTCTAAATTGAGCCTCAACAATGGAGTAATCTACTTCTCATCATCATATTATCGATCAAACCAGATTTATATAGTACGACGTATATACTAGTACTTCATAGTCTGCCATTCAATCCCCTATATACATTTAACGGAAATTTTGAGTTTTCCCATTGAAAAATACTACTCCCTCCGTTTCTTTTTAATTGTCTTTTTAAAGAGTAAAAATTGTTCCAAAATAGTTGTCATTTTTAGGTAGTTAAAGGTAGTTATGCCATGTTTTTACTATATTGCCCTTCACTTTACATAAATACTATTTGTTGACATTTATTAAGAATGAGTTTAGTTGAGGGGTAAAAATGTAAATTTATGAGTTAATTAATGGAGACATTGGTTATTGAAATTGAACTGAAAGAGACAACTAAAAAGGAACGGAGGGAGTAATGAGTAGTACTATAATTGTAATCCCGACCGCATCACCGACCCCAGAGAGGCGGTCGGTAAAAAGTATCCGTTGACGATACCCCTATCAAATGCCGACCAGTTTCCCGACCCCCAGGTTATCGGTCGGGAATTCCCGACCGAAACACCGACCGCGTATGCGGTCGGTAACATAGGGCATTAAAAACGCCCAAATTGCTGCTAATCGCGTACACAGCCAAAAAAACCAACCCCTTTCCCCTTGTTTTTTACAGCGCCGATCGCCTTCCTTGTCGCCGCCCGCCGACCACAGCCCCGACCACGCCGCCGCCGACCGACGCCGCCGACGCCGCCTGCCTCCGACCAAGCCCCTCCACCCATCCGCACTCGAGGAGCCTTTCGAGCACAGTTTCGGCTCCCATTTTGAGGCTTTCCGGCAGCCCCCATCTACTCCTCCGCCGTTCGCCGCCGTCTACCACTGCCCCGCCGTCGAGCCGCCGTCACAGAGCATTCCGAGCCACCCCACGAAGCAGCCTCGAGCCGGACTCGTCTTGCAACTTCTACCGATTGCACTCTCGACAAGGTATTCGATTGAGCATATTTCATATTTCTCCCGTAACCTATTCGATTGTTGTCCTATTTAGTGTATTACAATGTGCATTCGATTGGTGTTCTTGGAATTTTTTTGCAAAAATTTGTTGTCCTGCCCTGTTCCAATTTTTTTTTTAATTTTATTTTTTTGTTGTGGGTTATTCTAATCTCGTCTTTGCACTCCTATGTTCGTATAATTGGTGCTTTAATTGTAATTTGGGAATATTGAAATGTATATATTGGTGTGATTCGTTGTTAGGGAAATTAAAGAATATGTCATGTTTATGTTTAGTGGTATTCGGACTTCAATCTTATGATTCTTGATTGTCTCGGCACGTATTTGGATTCATGTCATTGGGTTGATGAATTTTCATATATGATTTGTGCAATTTGGATGGCTTAAGAGAAAGTTTAATTATTTTGAAGATTATACGTTGTTATTGTTGAAATTTGTGACTTCTTTGATATGGGGTTTATGTAGTAGTTATATGTATTGTTGGAGTTTGATTAATTGTTTTTGCTATTCTATTCCACATGTTGTTATGGTTTGTTTATTTATGTTAAATATTAATGTTCAATTGGATGTTGTACTATTTCCGAAAATTGCTTATTTTTCAAGTTTTTAATTTGGGATATTGCATTGTCAGAGACACTTGGGTACTAATTTGGTTTGCAATATCCAACGCAACGGCCGATCTGCATTGATCTCTCGTATAGCAAGGTAACAATGTTTAAGGTTTTATAAGTTTCATGGTTTGTTTACTTTAAATCCAATTTTTTTTAAAAAATTTCTTCATTTAATATTATTCAATCGCGGACTTTGATTATTAAAGAATATTACGTCCCATGGTTTGAGTTTTGATTGAACCTATCTACTTCTAGCTGCAACTCTGAGTCTCTATGTCATAATTAGTTGTTATGAAACATTATATAAGATTTTTATGGTAGTAAGACAAATCAAAATATTTGTTCTGATAGAAAACAATTAAAAAGAACTAACCATGATCTGATGAATTGAAATGAGTGTTCACTAATAGAGATGTTGTAACTGTTCCTTGATGAAGTAATGTAATATATAATTTAGGAACCATCTATAATATTCGTAGGAATGGACCGAAGTTGGATGTACCGCTCTTGCCGTGAACTTGGAGAACTGACGAATGAATTTAAGAATGGAGTTGAATTATTTATAAGGATGTCTCATCAGAACCCAGATGCGGATAGAGCCCAAGGAAGATTAAGGTGTCCGTGTATTAAATGTAGGAACAGATTTTATCAAGTAGATGATGACATTAGGTATCACTTAAAGCGTTATGGATTTGTCTCCAACTACGAGAGGTGGACGTGTCACGGTGAGCCACATCAATTTAGTCGGTACTACGAGGATGATGTGGGCACAACATCATCGTCGGCACATGAAAGTGACTACATACAAATGTTGTGCGATGCAACGGGATTTGGTATCCCCGACACAGTATCACAGGAGGACGAAGATGTACCGAGGCCTCCAGAGGAGCCTAATGCACAGGAGAAACTGTTTTTTCGTATGTTGGAGGCAGCAGACAAGGATTTGTGGCCTGGCTGCAAGAAAATGACACTTCTGTCCACTATTGCGAGGTTGTTGAATATTAAAGCTGAACACAATTTATCGGAGAGGTGCTTCAATACTTTGTGCCAACTAATTATTGACACACTCCCCGAGGATAATTCCATGGTTAAGAATTTTTACGAGGCTAAGAAACTATTAGAGGGATTGGGATTACCCGTTCAGAAAATTGATTGTTGTGGCAGAGGGTGTATGTTATTCTGGCGCGATGATGCGGACCTAGATAGATGTAAGTTTTGTGACGAGAGTCGCTATAGAGAAGGGAGTTCAACTTCACGGATCGCACGAAAATATATGTTCTATTTTCCTCTCAAAAACAGATTGAAGAGATTGTATGCTTCTGAGGCAACTGCGAAGCATATGACGTGGCATGTCGGACATCATCATGGCTCGTCTGGGGAAGAACCCGACGCGTTTCAGGTCGACGCCCCGGAGCATCTGGGTATCGAAACTACAAATTTCACATCTGGAAGGCAGCGTCTAACAGACACCGTTGTCCAATACATGGACCTTCCTCAGGATGAGGACGTTGTCTCAGAATCTTCGGCTGACACTGGTTCTAGTTCAGATGACACTGATCCGGATGATCCATCACAGAAGACTTCGGACGAGGATTTCCAAATTTGAAATGTGATAGACGTCTTATATACTTGCATTAAATTTCACTTAAGTGTATATGTTTTATTTGGAAGTATCACGTTTTCCTAATAAATTTTGCCTGCTACAGATGTCTGACAGAGGGGGAGGATCGGGTTCGAACACGCCGCAGCGACCCCTTACACCAGCCGAGGAGGCGGCGAGGATCCGGAGGGCGAGGGAGGCTTACAGGCGACGGATGGCAGGTAATTGACACTACAGTTATTTCTATTACTAATTGATGAAGTCAATGAATCATAATTATTACTTCTTGTATTTCAGTTGCTAGTGCCGGCGCGGAGGATCAGACCGGAGGGCATGATTCTGATCAGGCTGTGCCGGAGACCCCACCCCCACCCCCACCCCCACACACACCAGGTACGTACTATCTGTTTTAAAATACAGTTACATTAAAAATTTCCTATTAATATACCCATTTGTTCGGTTTTAGGATCGGTTGGCTCTACGCAATCTACTCCTCCCTCTGCACAGCAGGGGAATGACAGGGTACTTCTGGCGCCGAATAGCACTGATGGGATGTAAGTCATATTACATTAACTTATCAGCATATCCTAATTTGTATCTTTATAGAAAATGTGTATTCATCTTATGTATGTCAACAACTTTCATTGTATTACAGTATTGACTTCCCGAACGCAGTCGTGCGGAAGATTACGGATATATATCCGAGGCGTGCAGATGTAAATGGGATTAGCTGGGGGAAGGTTTCAAAAGTGACAAAGGAGTTCTATTGGGGAGAGTTCCAGGTATGATGTCCTTAAGACAGTAATAATATGTAATTTTCACACTACTAACTGTAATGAATATTAACTCAATCTGCAGAAAGTTGCTCGTTGGGCTCCCGAGCATGCACTTGCTGTAAGAAAAGAATGGGAAAAGAAGAACATAGCACGGTGAGTTCTATATTACAGGATAAATAAGTTTTATTACAGGAAATTACCTTAGTTGCACGTAATTAACAGGTACAAGGATTACACATTGGACATAAGAAGTAAGAAAAAACCGATGCCGGGCGATGCGGTTGTGGCTGAGAATTGGAGACGAATATGGGATTCCCAAGCCTTCAAGAATAAGAGCAAGACGGGAAAGCTGAACAGACGCCGCGGTCAGGAGGATGCACCGGCCCTCCCCACACACACTGCAGGATCCAAGACATTCCGTGCCACCCGCGATGACATGGTATTTTTTTAACCTCCCTTGGTTCTAATTTCATAATATAGTCCACATGAAAATGTCTTATCACACTGATGATTTATGAAATTCATAGTCGAGTGCTAAGGATGGGCCTGTTCACTTGCACGAGCTCCATGAGCACACACATACAAGAAAGCACCAGAAGGATAATTGGGTCCGAGAGAAGTCGAAGGATCTTCAGGTACAGATTCTAAATATCGTGGGAGGATTATGGATTGCCTAGATACTAACTTATTTGCCTTCAATTTTTAATCTTATTAAACAGGATGAGTTTAATGCCGTTGTTGAGACTTTGACCCAAGATCCGGAGATTGGTAGCAGCATTGATCCAGATCGCCTCTTCCTAGACGTTGCTGGTGGCCACGACAGGCGGAAGGCAGTCTATGGCATAGGCTCCGTAGCCAGGTCGCTCAGGCCTTTGGATGCAGTTGATTCCACCCCGCCACCGCCTACTTCTCAGTATGTCACTCAGGCACAGTTGGATGCGCAGTTTGAGGAGTATAGGGCGACTCTAGATCGGCTCGCACAGTCACAGATGACCATGGCGGAGCAGATGGAGAGATGGCTGGGGGTTCGGGGTCCTCGATCCCCCGACCGCGGGGATGATGGCTTAGGAGGTGGTGGTTCTGCTGTTCATTGAGTCTTGTCGTATTTTATTTCATAATACTTACCTTGTCATCTTTGGATACTTGTCGTCTTTGGATCATTTCATACTTATGTTTGTAGACGTTGTTTAATTGAACTTGTTGGTATTGGACTTGTTGGGAGAGTTTTCGAACCTTTATTGTTGTTTGGAAGTTTGGCATGAGTGTAGAAGATCAAATTCTGGGAGTGAAGTAATACGTATTGTTGTTTGGAAGTTTGGACTTGAGATTTGTTTGTTTCTTCTGCATTCTGTCTTCTGGTGCAGGTTGGCATGAAAAAAACAGCCAAATCCAGGCTGCTGTTTCAGGATTACCGACCGCATATGCGGTCGGTAATCGGTCGGTAAAGCGTGGTCCAGAAGCTCCCGCTGACCAAATTACCGACCGAAAAAATGGTCGGCAAGACGGTCGGCAAATTTTCCGACCAACATGCGGTCGACATATCGGTCGCGAAACTCGCCGACTCCATCGCTTTTGGTCGCCCTTCAGATGCAGACCAGGACATTACCGACCGTCGTATCCGGTCGGTAAGCCGGTCGGTAACCCCTGTGGACGACCCGCCCAGGGGGTTACCGACCGCGTTTGACGGTCGGTAAATCCGGATTTTCTTGTAGTGAATTATTATTAATTAAAAATGTGTGGCCCGGCCTAATATGATTGATTACAAAGGTGTGTCTCTATCTTTGTGGTAATTTTCTAAACACTCTAAAATTAAACGTGCTTTTTTGAGGATATATATATATATATATATATATTCGAAAAGCAGTTACGTTTACTCTATACATGTGTGGTCGGTTTTTCCATCTAGCTCCTCGCTTTGTCCCATGTTTAAAATTCAATTTCTCTTTGTATTTTTAATTTTTCATCATTTGTGGCTATCAATGTCTTTCAAAATTTAGACTAAACTGCTTCTTTCGTGATCATAGAGTTTAGATCACTAGTGAAGCCATGAATAATTCTGTGGGTAGCCATTTATATCGCGCTGACAATTGAATCCAAAAATTATGACGTCCGCCCAGTTACCCATATTTTTTAGGAGTAGTGTGTGGAAAATGAAACCAATTAAGTGGGTATGGGGATGAGTACTTACACCAATTGGTTAAGTCCCTCGACTTTTCGATTCTCCACCGGCCCCTATCCCTCCCTTTGTAATTTGTGTGGTATGAGCTCCCACCACCTATTTTCTAACCTGTATAGGGTGTTCAGCAAAAAAAAAAAAAAAAAAAAAGTGGGTATGTATTTTAATTTCTAGTAAAGAAAAATACTACATAGGGCAAGAAATAGATTTGGAAAATAATCATAGAAATCCATTAGATAGGCTAATTAATAATGTATGAACCATAATAAGCCACAATTTCTTTTCTGATATGTGGTAGTTGAAATTTCAAGTTTCTTAATATAGCCTAATTAATAATATTAATGCACTCATTCCGTTTATATTTGGGTTAGGGATGCAATTAAGTTGATAATAAACATACATGGAGTAAAATCTTTACATTTGGGCTTGGCATTGGTCGATCACCCGGCCACAATGAGCCTTGCAGCAGGGCCGTCCGGAGGGGTGAGCGAGTGGAGCTCCCGCTCAGGGCCCCCAAATTTTGGGTGCCCTATGTTTTTTATTTTCTATTTTTTTAATTTTTTTTTGTGTTTTTTGTGTTTTTTGTGTTTTTTTTTTTTTAACTATTACTAGTAGTTTATTTGCATAAATTTTTCTAAACAAATTTTAAGACTGAAGTTTACACAATTTACCTTTTTTTAATTCCCTCGTGTTTGGTTTGCATAATTTATTTTTAGAATTTCCCATATGTTTGGTTTTTCATACACAATTAATTTAGCTTTTACCTTCTTTTACTGCTTCCTTCCGTTTTTTATTTTCTTTTTCAATTCCAACAAACTCTTCTACGACTTCCGATGTTTCTTTAAATTATAAACTTCCATCAATTGAACTAAACTACATATAATTTGTTAAAATACCATTTATTTTTATTCTTTGATTGCATTTAATATTTTTTAGATTTACTAATTAATACTATTACATATTTTTTGTATTATTATGTGAAGCCCAATAAAAAATTTTGCTCCGGGCCCCCAAAAAGATCGAGACGGCCCTGCCTTGCAGGCTTCACCCCGTGCTCAGCCCGTCCTCGTAATTTTATTTTTTGTGTTGTTATACTTCATTAATTATATATTGACATAATTAATTATATATCCGTGAAGAGGATTCGCTGTGTTGTCCACAAATTAAATCGGCAGTACATATTACTGTATTTCAATTCTATCGTACTCGTCAAATTTAATCTAATTATTGATGTTTTCAAACTTCAAGGGAATAAAAATGACATTTCACTTAAATCTAAATTCTGCCAGTCCATAGAAGCTCCGATCCTCACTAACCCTAGCTACCACTGCATTAATTATTATATTCCGGCGCCAACCAATACTACCATTAAACTTGTTATTTAAAATGACAAATGACAAGTTTAATTTATACTCTCGGTACGTATTTGGAAGTGTCTGGTAGAGTAGGAGTAGTAGACTAGTAGTAGTGGTGTTTTGGGGCCAAAAAAAAAAAAAAAAAACAGAAGAAAAAAAAAAAGAAGAAAAAAAAAATGTTAAGGAATAAAATAAAGGGAGACGTGTCGTGTTTGAGTGGCAGTGGAATCCAAATTAATGCCACTAATTATTGCTGCAATGCAACCCTAAACCCATTTGCTTTTACATAAACGAATCCCTAATTAAGCCCAATGCCGATCCAGCTTCCTTCCAAGTTCCTTTCCAGCTTCGAGGCCTCAACCAAATTATCATTACTCGATCATACCTGATTCCCGTTGCACCCTGTTCTGTTCAATCATGAATACATCCTCCATCTTCAGTTCATTTGACGTCGCTTATGCCCACTTATTACCCAAATCAATTCATGTTGCCAGCTAGCGATTATCACCGTCAAAGAGAGAGGCAGGTTGTCGTCGCGAACCCAAATGAGTCGCAAAAACCAGAATCCTGCAGTACCCTTCAATTTCTTCCTCCAGTTGCTTCCAAGCATTCATTTGTTGCTGATGAGATTTTTTTGGTTGTTTGATAATTGATACTCGATCATTCACACCTACTGTTGGTTCATTCTTACTTTGGTCTAATGGAGATTTTCCTAATTGTTGCCTTGTGTTTCCCACTGCAGGCGTGTACACTGTACTCTAAGATTATAATACTCTACTGTACCGTTAACTGTGAGCAAAGTAGATTTTGTTTTTACCTGTAACAAATGTGTGTCTAATGATATTTCATTTTAATTGATACTATAAAACCATCTGTTTTATGATTTGCGAAATGATATACTCGTGTATCTGCTATCATATATTGCCGTTTGTTCCCACTAGCTAACTTTGTAATGCTAGAATGAAATAGATTTGGTCAATCGAAAGATTCTCCATAAAATAGCATTAAAAAAGGCATCTGAAAAAGATCGATCACAAAGTGAAAATACTTTTTTTTTTTTTTTTTTTTTTATCTCCAATGGGATGGATATATGATATGTTTTATATCTTCCGTCAACTTAGGTTCTTAGCCTCACACAGACTTCATCGACGATCATCTCGAAAATATACATGCTCACATCTTTTTTTTCTTCTTCTCAATCATCTTAACATAGCGCAACAGAATGAGAATTTTCTTGAACAATGCTCAGAATCTTAACATATGCAACAACAAAGTATCATCTCCGATCTGTTGCTAATTCATGGATCAAACAAAAACATGAGAGGATTAAAAGCTTCCACCTTCTGTATGAAAGCCCTGTTGAGGGATCTTTGTGCGGTCATAACCTCCTACCATTATTTGCAAACCGTCTTGCGACCCCAAATATTACAGCCTTCGTCAAGAGGCCTCGGTCAATTGTATAGGCAAGGGCTATAGCCCCGCCGATCATCAGCATCTTTGGCATGCCTCTTCCTGATGGTTTATCTGTTTGTCCTGGAGTTTGCGCTTCCAAGGAGCTGCTTGTTGTGGTCTCCTCTGATTCCAGGAAATCAAGGCTAACTTTGGTGTTGATTTGAGCCATGGAAGCAGAAGGGGAGAGGGGCGCATTTGTTGCCCTGTGCTTCTGATAGGCACGCAAGCCAGGGTCAATCTTCTTGACAGCACCCCACATGCCTTGACGGATACCAAGTTTTGCGATTTCCCGTGGAATGCCCATATCTTCGTGATGGAAGAGAAGCACCTCACAAGCAGTCATCCGTCCGTCTCTTTTTGATTCAGCTGAGATATTCAAAGCACAAAAGCAAACTTTAGCCAACAAGGTCACAAGAACAGAAAACTCTCTTCTCTAATGTTATAATCCATAGATTATTACTTACTTTCCGAAGTGATCACAACCCTATAGACATTCACAGATTATAATATATATATATATATATATATATATTATACCTCTCGAATTTCAACAAAGAAAAATATAGTGTGTATATTCCAGCTGTTGAAATTCTATGTTTGACACCTAGCAGAAGTCATCTTTCCTATGCTATACTAGTAGCATATTTCTATTCAGATACCTTGGATGAGTAAAGGCTTCATTTCTCAGTTCACTATAACGATGAGTATAAAGTAAACCGTTGCAGAAGAAAAGTTAATTACCTGCACGAATGCACCAACTAGAATAATACAAATCAACGCGTCTGGGTTTGTCACGACGTGGCACAGAGGAGCGTGGCACACCCTAAAAAGATTATCAGCATCAAGTTACTGTCAGTCTAACACTATAGACACCCTTAAGTTATCAGCTTAGATAAGCATGCAAGTATTTTATTCCTGGCACACACACGCTTTATAGAGGAACTAATAGTACAACCCAGGGAGCAAATTAGGTTGCACGTATTACTCAAAAAATACATGCAAATTGCAAACCCATTAGCATATTGTTTCAGTAAAGATTTAATACTCGATTAGCCATAACAAAGTTATCCACGGCCTGACAAGTTTATAAGCAGAATGAAGACCAATTCCGTCATAGAAATGGATTTCTAAAGTTGCTGGCAAGTATTTAAAAGTTTTTGAAATGAATTTCGAGACATTAGTGAACACATACATTCATAGAGGGTCGAAGAAACTCTGAAAGACTTAAGTGAAGGATGAACTTTCCACGCAAAAATACAAATAAAAAGTGTTCTCATGCTATTAGGCAACGCATCAGGTAGAATGAATGCTTTCATATGTACTAGTATTACTACAAAAGAAGTTAATTTCACACTGTTGAATGATGAATTGAAAGAAGACTGAAACTGCTGAAATAAAAAAGTAAGCTCTCTCACCTTTGTCACACAATAATACGTTCGCCCACATTCCCAAATTCGACGACCTATAATGTATTCTCTGTCACTGCAAAAGAAGGGGAACTGCCCAACAAAACAACCAAATCAATACACTAACACCACAAGAAAGTCTCAATTTGTATTTTGTACAGAACAATGAAAAAGGAATAGGTCCTCCCCACCTTGCGCACCCACCGAACCACCATTGTCCCCGTGTCCGGGCAGTCCTCAAATGTTTCGGCGTGTGAAAGCATATCATCCCATTTCACTCTAAACTCATCATCCCAGAAGAAATCCCTCAACATTTCAGGAGAAGCATCTTCGTAGATAGTTCTACTGCGGTATTGTGGTGGTCCAGTCTAAAAGAAATTTAATATACAACAGTTCCCACAGTTAGTCAGCCTATAACTTTACATATTATTATTACAAATTGAAGATAAGCAACCATTGATAATTACTAATTTACACCACTCATGTAAGAAAAACACTCTGCCTACCTCAGGATCTCTTCTCCAGGCTTGATAGCTCATGTTTGGCGTCGACTTATCCATCATCTGGATCCAAGCCGGACCGCCGTCTTTCTCCACGGACAATCTATGCAAGTGTCTGAGATCCTCCTCATTGACAAGGCTTGATTTATCCTTCTCTGATTTCTTCGAACTAAAGAGTTGCAAAATTAAGCTAATCAGCATGTCATTAATCAATGAAACTAACGTGTTCAAATTGATGAATGTAAGAACATTACAAAGCTAACCTGTAATCAGGGCCGGAAACTGAGGGCAACGACGAATTAGCTTTCTCAATTCCTAAATCAGAAATCCAAGAAATGCTCGTCGGAAATTGCAGCTTCAATGCACCCAAGGTCGGGATGGAAGAATAGAATTGAGGAACCACCCCTGAATTGTTTGCCTCCCCTTTCTTCAAATTAACCCAATTAGGTTTCCAAGCCCAACCCAACAAGACACCCACAACAACCGCCACCCAAATGGGCATCATGAACACAACCAGCTCGGAAACCACATCCCCAATTGTGGGTCTTTGCAAAATCTCAAGAAAAGCAGCAATTAAAGCCATAATTTTTACAAATTATAATCGCCCCCAATTTCGGACAGAGGAAAATCAACCCAAAAAGCCAAAACCACTCAATTCAATCGGATTATAAAGATTCAGCCTCAAAGCACACCGACGTCAAGAGGGTTCGAAATTGAAAAAAGGATTGATAAACCCTTATCCCTACCGAAAAAGGGGTAAATTAAGGGAGAGGGGAAGAAAGAATGGAGAAGCTATTACATGTATAAATAAAAATATATATTACGGCTTAAACCAACCAACAGAATACACAAACATTTAATTATAATAAATTGGTGGGTTTGGCTCGTCGGAGGAAAGAAACAAGGAAGACGACACCAAAGGGGATAAATAAAAATCCAAAGAAAAAAAAATTTGTGAGCGTAGGTCGAGGAAAATCTAAATACGGAGCGAGAGGCGAGATGTGTGCGGATAGGATAAGGATGTTAGAGATGAGCGGCTGACGAACGGTTTGCTCGGATTGCCGTAGGACCAGTTTTATCGCTAGCTTCACACGAATTCACGGTCTCAACGAGACAACACTTGGCAGCCTCCGGAATAATTAAATGGTTTATCACGGAAAATCTATTGTTGAATCGCAATTAATTCCCTGAGTAAGTATCTATCTGGTACAAGTAGTTGCAACTAGTGGCAGCCGCAAACCCGTAAAAACCCAGAAGAGTGAGTAGTTATCAAGAAGATAAAGACGAATATGGAATATGGAGCAGAGAAGGTGGGAAAGAGTATATATACCCATGAAGTGGTTGCCGGGGCAGGGGGAGGGTGGTAGTTGGAGGAGGGGTGCGTAGGTTCTTGGAAGTCTGAATGATATATGTGGTATGTGATAGATTAGCCACCGCGTTCGGATTTGTCACGTTTTTATGACTAAAGAGTTTCTTTCTTTTTTTTTTTGTGTTGACTTCTCCATATGTTTTTAATGATGTACTAATGCATAATAGTAATGTCGAGTGGCTGGGTAAGCACATGGGAACCCTTTGAGATGCGGGATCGCCACTGTTGCTTTTAAAATTTATTTTTAAAAAAATAAAAAATAAAAAAAATTCGGGCATAAAGCTCATTTGATTACCAAGGGCTTTATCAATTTATTTGATTTCATTTTATTAGCATTACGTAGTATGATCTTGTATTCATTTCATATATCTACTATTTTTTGAATTTATTGACTTTAATTCATTTTCTCCAAAATTTAGGGCAAAAGAAAATTTAGTTTGAATTTAGCCTCTCAAACTATTAATTGCGTTATTTTCCTCCAAACTTTGTTATTCACATTTACAATGATACTCAAGTACATTGATAGGATGTGATTAATATTTAGTGAATGGTATGCAAAACTATTGGTTAGAATGTGATTGATTTATCATCAAAAGCTAGTACTCCATGGTTCAGTCAGTCTTTATTTTATATAGGAAAGAAAAACTGTTGAATAGTGTTGGAGGGAATTCGCTTTCGTCTCTAACAACGCATTGAAGGAATTAATTAGTAACTTAAACCAAACCATCAAGAGGGTTCCCTTTTGAGTTCGGGGAATAAAGAGAGAATGATTTCTTTGAAGCATATCTGGAGAGAATTTAATTTGTAAGATCAGTGTGCAGTGCACATTAATCCGATAGTATAATAATATACTAGTGATCATGAAATATCTGCAATATTATAATTACATTTATGCCATCCTCATGCTGCAAATCAAATACATATACCTATTTATGAATATGAATATATGATCCGTCATTGTAATAGGGTGATAGATATATGTACTTTGTGCCCAAGTTGTTCAATCATCACATTGAAATTAAAACCACATACCCACAATGCAAAAAGCCACAAGCACATAATTATTCATCAAAACTTTTCTTCTTTTAAAAATATACTTATGTACAGTATATATCAAAGACTTTTAAGGGTCTTCCGACCAAAAAATGGACAATATTATTAGTAAAAAAAAGGCCCAAGTTACCGCTCCCTCGCTCGGCCGCAAAATAAAATTACTGCACTTATTTCTTTTTCATATTTACTTGTACTATAGTATTTTCTATTTAATTAATGGCCCTAAACCTAACTTATAGTAGTAATGGCGGTCCAAGGTTAAATTAGTTTCAAATATTGCTGCCGTGGAATTATTTTGAACCTCAATTAATTAATTTTTTTTTTTAAAAAATACACTAACAACTAAAGTCCGCCTGGCATATACTAACCCTGTCTCGGTATTTTTGTTACGGATGATTTTATGGCACTATTCAATATTTAATTTTGATTGGAATTTTTATCATAGTTATGTAAGAAAAAATATAGTTAAGTGAGATCTTGTTAGATTCGTCTAATCTTGTAGTTTTAGACAAATAACTTTTTATAGCTTTTCGTTGTATACAATTTAAGTTATTAACCGTTAAAAATATGTATCGACATATATGTTGGGTGGATCCGTAACAAAAATAATGAGACGGAGGAAGTAGGGTTGTATATGTATATGGGCTATGACTAATAAGCCTATGACTCTAAGGTCTACGCCTCTAACTCTAACTATATAGGTTTAATTATTAAAATAATATAGATAAATTATTCCATTCTAAAAATAATAATAAATCACCTGTTCAACAGGCGACTGGAAAAAAATCATTTTTTATTGAGTGATCGCCTGTTGAACAGGGAATCACACTAAAAAAATAATAATAAAAAGTAATCGCCTGTTGAACAGGCGATTACATAAAAAAATAAAAAAATAAAATTGAAATCCCTCACTCGCCTGTTGAACAGGCGATTGTAACTTTAAACAAAAAATAATAATTACTAAGATTAGTTCAATTTTTAAAAATGTACAAAAATCAAAAAATTTACTTAGTAAGTACTCCATTGCACGTGATCATCTCCGGGCTAGTTGTATTCTATAATTAGTTAATACTTCTCTTTGTTTTTTTTAAATAATTGGATATCCCAGGTAATATTGGATAAACTTAAAAATGTGCATATTTTCAATGGCTCCTCAAAAAAAAATGTGCATATTATTATGATTTTATATTGCCTTTTTTTTAATTATATATTTTTAAATTCTGCTTTGGGAGAAACAAACAATCCTTCAACGTCCAGCAGATTTTGGAGGGATTAATTTTTGGCCCAATATGGCATGGGATATCGAGTATACGTAAAAAATTATATTCTATTTATTTCATTTAATCTGTACCTTATTTTTCATTAATAAATGAAATAAATAAAAATATAATTTTGACTGGATATCCCATGCTATATTAGGCCCAAAATTAATCCCTCCAAAATTTGCTGGTCATTGAAGTATTGTTTCTTCCAAAATTAAAAAATATAATTAAAAAAAGGCAATACAAAATCATAATAATGTACACATTTATGACCTGGATACCCAATTATTTAAAAAATGCAAAGAGAAGTATTAACTAATTATAGAATACAACTAGCCCAAGTGAGATGATCACGTGCAAAGAACTAACTAGTGAATTTTTTTGGTTTTTGCACATTTTAAAAACTAATGTTAATAATTAATTTTTATTTTTTTTAAGTTACACTCGCCTGTTGTACAGGCGAGTGAGGGTTTCAATTTTTTTTTTTTTTTAATGTAATCGCCTGTTCAACAGGCGATTACTTTTTTTAAATTTGTTTTTAAAAAAAATGTGATCGCCTGTTCAACAGGCGATCACTCAATAAAAAATGAATTTTTTCCAGTCACCTGTTCAACAGGTGATTTGTTATTATTTTGGGAATGAGATAATTTATCTATATTATTTTAATAATTAAGCCTAACTATATACTCCCACCGCAACATAATTATTCACTCATATATCGTGGCTCTAACATCATCTTGTACTTTGATATTGATTACAATTTACATAAATGATGTTCATATTATGTTGTAGAGGTTATCAACTCATCAAAAGTCAAGCAATTAGTTAGAATTGGAATTTCAATTATAACAAAAGATGAATAACATAGAATATGGGATAATTAAATACGTAGGGTCATTGAATTTGAATTTTTTTTTAGATGGGATGGGATTTTACTTAAGCCGCTAAAGTTTAACTAATTGTTTATTGTTGGATGATGTTATTGATAAACTCATTCAAATATTTGGACATGCATGGCAATAATTATAGAAAGAAAATACTAGTACCAATTATTGCATTGGTTGTATGTACATGAGTACTCTCTCCACCCATTAAAAGTGATTACTTTTTTTTCTGCACAAAATTCAATGCAATTGTTGAACGCTTTATATCTCAAAATTTGTATAAGTAAAAATTATATAAAATATATATTTTAAAACTATACGATTAGACGATTCTAACAAGATCACACTTGACTATTTTTCTCTTCTTGTATCAATACAATAAAATTGAGTCAAAGTTAAATAATGAACAGTGTCAAAAGTCAAATGTGGCCACTTTTAATGGGACGGATGGAGTATTAGACTAGATGTAGAGCTAGGGGGACCCACGGAAGCAAATAAGTAGCCATGTCCATGTGTGATAGTATTTTATTTTCAGTGGTTGTGCAGATTGCCAAATATGAAAAGGACACCCCAAAAAGGAGAAACTGGCTACGTGCCATCTTTTAGACGATCCAGTTCATGAATCATATCTCAAACTGTAGACTGTATGCATATAATCAGCATCACCAATGGCCAATGGGAACTGCACGACACAACACTTTCTTCTTACACATTATTAATTATTTCTATTGTATCCTATGTTTGACAAATGCAAATCAGGCTGGGACGACTACTACTTTGATTTCTCACATGAGTTTAACTGTTCATTTTGATTTTTGGGCACCCACCGTCCAGTGAATAAAAATAAAATACAATAAAATAGTAACTAAATAAAATGGATTTTGATTATTTTAAGTTAGAAGTTGACTAAGAATTAGGAAATTGAACCATAATTTTTCCGACGGGGAAATTATTTACTTTGACCGTGCGTTGGAACGCAATTATCTTCCGATGAAAAAAAAGGTTCCAGTCCATAAACAAATTGTATGAGTTTAAAATGGTAGAATTTAGGGTGCAACTAAGGGATTTGACATGATGTACTTAGGCGTTTTCCAACCGTTGATTAACTTTTTAAATCAACGGTTGAGATGAACTGGAAGGGTAAAAAGGTAATTATGTCATATTACTCCAAAATATATTTTAATACATTTCAGCGATAAGATATGTACTTTTAAGCGATTGTGTTGATTAATATATTATTTTCAGTGACATAATTGTTTTCAGCGCACCTTCCATATATTTTCAGCGATGGAGTATAGTATATTTCAGCGACGCTCCGTAGTATATTTCAGCGACAAGCTATAGTATTTTTCAGCGATATATGGTGCATTTCAGCGACTTCGTACGTAAAAGTTGAAACCCTAATTCTTTGGTTTAATATATTTCAACGACGCACTATAGTATATTTCAGCAATACACTGTAGTATATTTCAGCGACAGACTGTGTTCATTTTAGTGACATACATAGTGTTCTTCAGCGATGACCTTATGTGCATTTTTCAGCGACGACATTAAAAATTTTTTTGGACAATTTTACCCTTTTACATTTTGGACCGTTGGATCTTAAACTAATGGTTGGGATTGGTGCCTTGATGTGCTGCGGAATTTGGTGATTGTACCATAACCAATCCCGTTTAAAATATATATATATATATATATATATATATAGAGAGAGAGAGAGAGAGAGAGTTTGTCATGGTTGGCAAAAATCAATTAGTTCAAATTAGAGAGTTAAAACACTATTCAAGAAGTTAATAATTACCTGAAGAAATATATACTTCTTTCGAATCAAAGAATTCAATTCTATTAACAATAAATATATGATTTCTTGACTATGAGACGGGTTGTATTTGAATTGATGGATTTTAGAAGGTATTAAAAATTCATAATAAAAAAGTTCTCTCATTATTTGGATTGATAGAGGAAATAGAGATAAATTTCAAATTCTCTCCCCCAATTTATTACTACTAATAATCTAAGGTGTATTTTAATCCTTTCTCCTTTCTCCAATCCCCTCTGGAAACCAAATCCATCAATCTAAATGATTTGGGAAAAATGTAGGTAGTGTAGAAAAGCACAAGTATGGTCGTTGGTGGGCTTCGCTCGTAAAATAGAGTATTGCTGAATTTTTCATACAAGCGGCCCGCCCATGTTGGCATGTTGTGAAGAAATTTCCAGCATTTCCAATCACATATGAAGTACAAGCGGGCAACAGCCAACAGGTCTGGTTTGCTCACTGCTCATAAGGCCTATGAAATGGAAACTGGAAGAAAGTTTTCAATTAACTCGGCTGGCTCAAGGTTCATCCAAACTTCTATTCCCAGGCCCATTTATATCAACTGTAATGTCGACCAACTTCCCCCCCACCCCCCCAAAAGAAAAAGAAAAAAAAAATTCCAATTAATTAAAAACAACAATTGAAAATTAAAAAATATTTCAAGACTCTGCAAGGATGTATCCAAAACGTCACGGTCGGATGTTTACAGTGTATATTTTTTTTCTTTTTTTTTTGGGTGTGCAAGTGTGAAGTATTTTTTTTGGGTTGCTTTTGTTTGTTTTAAGAGAAAAAATAATTGTATGCAAGTAAAAATATTTTATTATGTTTTTATAAAATTGTATGTAAATTACATAGTGATTGAATCTTGTATATGAATAATATGGTCTTAAAAAATGTGATTTTGATGTAAAACATAATATTTAAAGTATATTTTAAAGTTAAGTAAAATAAATGGGTTTGATTATTATTATTGATGTAGAAGAAAATACAAATTTAATGTTGAAAGAATTAGGATAATTCTTTAAAGGAGAAAGAAAATTCTGTAAAGTTAGAACTTTTTAAGATGACATTCATAAGCCGATCAGCGATGGGTTTTTGTTTTTCATTTTTTTAGTAAGGGGGAGTAAAAAGCTTAGTGACACACCAGTTTTAAGACAAGTTATGTTCAAATCTTCCACGCTTTGTAAAACAGAAGGCGAGAAAGTAAACAGAGGTTCCACCCCAAATACCTTAAAAAAAAATCCATTCCAAATCCCAAATACTACTCCATGTTAATGCCATGTATAAACACGTAATTACTCCCTAATTTCCTACTCACAGCTTGAATAATAAATGACAGCTGATAACTAACACAACCAAACTGCAAATTAAAGGGAACTCCTCCTCCTGCTGCTGCTACCTTGGAGTACAATAATCTTTTTGCTTCAATGGAAATCGTACAACAATTTTCTTTCTCCAAATATATAAGCATGATATATGCTCCCTACATCGCTTGCTGTTTTGGTAATCTGGCTTCCCCCGTCCTATAAAATGGCTGCATCCCTGCAAAGATGATCACATTGCATTGCATATATCCATAAAAATGAGCAACACATTTTCGTTATTTATCCTACTGATTGTTTATCTACTTGTTGGCCAGGGTAATACTCTGCAACAGGAGTTTGGAGAAGACAGTAATGTAATCTCCTTTATTTGTTTAAATTTGTTTCCTTTATTGTGTAATGGGTTTGAGGATATGGTAGGAAAAAGGTCTAAAGCACGCCTAACATGTTAATATGTATTATATATGATGTACCCTACACATATGGACACAGGTCTACATTGTTTATCTAGGAGCAAGGTCACATAATGATCCTGGCCGCACTACGGAATTACACTATGACATGCTGGCCACGGTGATGGAGAGGTAAACAAAATACTATCTTGCATCAGAAATAGAGCAGGCTATAGTGATGGATTATTCAATTTATTGTGCAGCAAGGAAATGGCGCTAGAGTCAATGGTGTACAGTTACAGACATGGCTTTTCTGGATTTGCTGCTAAACTAACTGCATCTCAAGCACAGGAGTTATCGGGTAAGACTAAAGTTCAGAACAGCATGGTGCCTTGTTTTGACACGGCTAGTTTGAAAGATGTTATTAAATCTACAACATTCAGATTTCCACACAAGTGCCGAGGAAATTAATGGTTTCTTACCAATGAATGTACACAGAACATCCAGAGGTAATACGTGTGATGCCAAATTCTCTTTACAAGCTACAAACAACTAGAAGCTGGGATTATTTGGGGCTCTCTTCTCAGACACCCAATAATCTTTTGGATAAAAGTGGAATGGGCGACGGAGCTATTATCGGGGTTCTAGATACAGGTTAATAATTATATCCAAATTTATTGCAGCATCCTAAAGGAAAAGTAGAGAGTTGATGATAATGTACCCGCAGGAATATGGCCGGAGTCCAAAGCTTTCAGTGATGAAGGGCTGGGAGCAATCCCTTCTGGCTGGAAGGGTTCCTGCATATCGGGTGATCAATTCACTGCTGCCAAACACTGCAACAAAAAGGTCATTGGAGCTAAGTGGTATGTGGATGGAATTGTAGCTTCATTTGGGGGACAGGTGAACTTGACAAAACAAGGAGAATTTGCTTCGGCCAGAGATGCAGAAGGTCATGGCACTCATGTTTCCAGCACCGCAGCTGGTGTTTATGTGGACAATGTCAGCTACAGAAATGTTGGTTTGGGGACTGCAAGAGGGGGAGCTCCCCGCGCACGACTGGCCATCTACAAGGTGTGCTGGAAGTTGCCAACTGGGCAATGTGCATCAGCTGATATTCTCAAAGGGTTAGACGAGGCAATCAAGGATGGGGTTCATATCATCACCATGTCTATTGGATCTTCATCGCTTCCTCTCTTCTCTGAAGTTGATGGACGTGATACAATTGCCATAGGCTCTTTCCACGCTGTTGAAAGAGGAATCACAATGGTATGTGCAGCAGGAAATGAAGGCCCTTCACCACAAACTGTGAAGAACACGGCACCATGGATTATTACTGTTGCAGCCAGCACCATGGACAGAACATTTGCAACGCAAATCACACTAGGAAATAACAAAACCTTTCAGGTAAGTGAGTCATCGCATCGACAATGCATCGTGAAATTGGTTTAGGAGATAATATAATACTGAATTCCCAAGGAAAAAAAAAATGAGTCTTGCAGGGCCAGGCAATCTACACAGGAAGTGAAAGCAGCTTCAGAGGCCTGTACTACCCAGGCGATGATGGAGGGCCATCTGCAGGGTAGTTTTAAGACCTTGTTCAGTACTTGAAACACACAAGTTTTTGTTTATGACTAACACCCCAACATGCATTTTATAGAGTCTGTGAAAATCTCTTCTCTCTCCCACCACGTCTTACTGCTGGAAAGATAGTTCTCTGCTTCACGACAGTATCCAGTCCGATTGTAACACAATTTGCAACAATTTTAGTCCGGATAGCAGGTGGTGCTGGTGTAATTATTGCCAAGAGTCCCAGTGATATAACTGGACGGTGCAGCATTCTTCCCTGCGCAGAAGTGGATTACGAGCTTGGCACCCAAATCCTGTTCTATATCCGCTCGACTAGGTAGAAATATTTCACAAGCTTTTGGTCGGATTCAAGTACCGTACTTAAAGAGTAATGCTTCAGAATGCCAATAACCCTTTGTCCCTTTGCACGCCTTCCCTAATCAGAAATCCAGTGGCAAAAATCAAGCCTCCTACTACTCTTGTTGGAAAAACTGTCTCAGCCAGGGTTGCTGAATTCTCATCACGAGGACCTAACAGTATATCAGCTGCAATACTCAAGGTTAGCTCGATCCAATATATATACATATATTCTTGTTTACTATTGTTCAATTAACAATGTCTCTAAATAAGTTTTCTCTTCAAACAGCCTGATATTGCTGCGCCAGGAGTGCAAATAATAGCTGCGACCTCCGATAGAGATCCAACAGCAGAACGAGGATTCACTATGCTTACCGGGACATCAATGTCAACTCCTCATATTGCTGGGATTGTGGCCCTTCTCAAGACAGTACACCCTGAATGGTCCCCAGCTGCAATCAGATCAGCACTTACTACAACAGGTAAACATTTTCCTTAATTCTTTCTGACGACACAATTATACATTACCAGTGAACTCCCAAATACTATTAACATACCTCAAATTGTTACTGTCTTACTGAAGCTTGGACTGGAGATCACTACGGTATTCCAATCTTTGCTGACGGTGACCCACAGAAGCTTGCTGATCCCTTCGATTACGGAGGCGGAATTGCAAACCCAAATGCAGCTGTGTGTCCAGGATTAATATATGACATGGACACATCGGACTACATCAATTACCTTTGCAGCATGGAGTATGATGATTCTGATATCTCCCGTTTAACAGGAAAAACTATAACATGTCCAAAAGCATTGTCAATCCTAGATGTTAATTTACCATCCATAACTATACCTCATCTCACAAATTGTACCACCCTAACCCGAACGGTGACTAATGTAGGAGCCACAAACTCCATATACCATGTCATAGTTAAACCTCCTGCCGGGACACTTGTATTTGTTAACCCTCCCATATTGGTTTTCAACTCCATGGTGAAGAAAATCTCCTTTGAAGTAACCATCACATCGATGCATCAACTGAGTGCAGGATACTATTTTGGGAGCCTAATCTGGACTAATGGAGTACATGATGTCAAAAGCCCTATTTCTGTGAGAACAGCAATTCCTCAAGTTCATGCCGCGGCAGCTTGAAGTTGTGTTTTCCTAAAAAAAAAACATGTGTTAATAACAATCAAGCACAGTTGTATTTAATAAAGGTATAAGGGATGAAGGTGAAACAATGAAACAAATATTTGGGGCACAATTACTTATGAATAGCAGCACTTTTATAACTAAACTATTACGAAACTACATTGTTCCAGCAACATCACTTCCTGTAGATGAACATTTCATACATGCTTAATGTTGTACATGCTGCAGAAAATATTTAACCTTTGTTTAGTTCTAAGCAGCAATAAGAACTTGAGAATAAAGTGTATATGCATGACATCCAAATGAAAGAAACAAATTTCTATCCCTTTATGGGGTTCAAGACACGATTTTATTCATTTACATATCCCAGGAGGGGCACATGTGATTCCTTCTCCAGGAGTCAGACTCATCAAATTTCACTGTCGATATCATAAAACCCAGCTCATATATGTCATAAATGATGTGATTCCAATGATGCTTAAACTTTCAAAATATAAAATAATTTAAAACCAAGACTATAGGCAGAAAAATAATCCTGCACTTCCTTTTTATCTTTTCAGTTGTTAATAATGAATTTTATACAGCCACGAGGGGCACATTTGATTTGGACCTTTTGGTGATATATAACTGCTTTCTTGTCAGTTATCATTGCATTCAGAATCCATTAGTCAACAAATTATTCATGAGCTTGCATAGCTCAAAACTATTAACAGCAAAAAATGTCTAACCATGGAACCCTAAACCCCTGAGATGAGTACTTATTAGATAAAGGTAAAACCAATCACTTAGAGCATTCGCAATGGTGGGATAGCAGCCAATACACTACCCCTGATATACCATTGCAAGATTAAAAATTGAGATAGCAGAGAAAGTCAAGGTTGTACTGTCACTACCGGGTTGGTGTCAGACATTTATACATTCTTTTATACTTTTTTATTTTCTTTTTCTTTTTGTTTTAACCATTGTCATATTTTGTCTGATTCTACTGTTTCTCTCCCCACATATTACCGATTTTTTTTGCTAAACCCCATATATTATTTATTAATATATTGGTATAGTTAATTATTTTTAATAAAATTATAAATAATATTAAAATAAAAATAATTAATTATTTTAAAATATAAGAATATACTTCCTTCATTTTTTAAAGATAGCTATATTTGAAAATACGACACTATTCACATAGTTACAATTTGAAGTTTTATCATAATTATACAAGTTAAAATACTACCAAGTGAGGTTTTATTAGATTCGTCTCGTTTTATAGTTTTTAAATTGTATGTATTGAAAAATAAATGATAAAGTAATGATGATGGGTCCTTATATAGTAGAAGTTGGGGCAGTATTGTTGTGGAAAAACTTAATGATATAGATAGTAAAGTAAATAAATACTGATGTGGCGCATATGTGGAAAAAAATGGGTATAATTGTTGTGGATGCCCTTACTACTAGATATGAACAAACTGGGGGCATCACACACATGAAGTACAGTATATTTGGAAAAGTCAAAATAAGCCAAATGAACGTAACTACGCGACAAATAATTCCAATTACCAATGAATAACCAGATAGAAGAACTACGTACCAGTTCAAGTAGCAACCAAGCAAGCACCATTCTGCGGAAAGCAATCCCGATTCTGATTACATATCTAGAAAGATTCGTTTTTGGGGGGCAACAACATAGATCTAAACATAGATCGCTCCAGGTGTCCAAACATCCTCAATGAAACATATCCCGCACCTCATGACCCCTCCCCACACGCTCCAAGCAAATCCTCATCTTGGTCCTCTTGTTGTCGGCGGCAACGGAAGACGACATTATTCCCCGTACAGAGGAATGGGAAGTCGGGCCATAACGGCAGCAGTGACAACGCGCAAGGGGATGGGGACAAGTGAAGGTGAGGAGCCATCCAAGATGAGAACATAGTTGTTGGAATTGTAGGTGGAATTAGGATATGCGCCTTCAGGGGGTGGCTTGTAGATGCCGAGAGGGTTGAGGGCAGCGACGAGGAGGAAGCAAGCGCGATTGAAGGTTGAACAAGAATGAGAAGGTGAAGATGCTGCTGAGATGGGGATTGTGATGGCGCGGTACAGGAAACCAATTGAGATTTCAGATGAGATTTGAGAGCTAGGTTGACTGGGTGAAGAGAAAACGCAGAAAGAATGCCCTCCTATTCCTGTGTATTAAACTCCCCATTTTCTTTCTCCAGTTTCAGTGATAATAAGAGTAGGTTTGATACAAGTAATTGAGTTTAGAAAAGGAATTAAAGCCAATTTTCATAAATGGGAAATAAATAGAGTCTCCTCTGTTTGTTTGTATGAGTGACTTTGTTTGTTCCAGAGATTTCATAAATGGGAAATAAATAGATTCTCTTTTCCTATTTTCAAATCTCCTTCAAGGAGAATTGTGCATGGAGCTACCAATAATTAATTATCTTGAAAAACATTTTATTGTATTTTTATTTTTAGGTACTTTTCGTTTATTATAGAATCTTTCATTTTATTTATATACATTTTTTTAAAAAAATTTGTTCAACATATTTTTAAAATACTATTTGAAGTGTTGCAATTATAAAACATCATAATTCTTCCCAAGTGTGAGTGCGTATGGTTTGTACCTTGTAATCCTTCATAAGATGGCTAACATGTTTTAAAAAGTACTCATGTTTTAACAATTTTTTTAAAAAAAGGAAGGGAGTACTCTAAACTAAGATGTGAGAAATACTAGTATATATAATTTCATATCTAAAAGTTTATATTTCCTCCGGTTCGCAAAATCTGTCTTATTTCTTTTGGACACAATAATTTAATTATAGGGTTTAGTGGTTAAAATGGTGTGGGTATTTGTATTTAAAATTTTAATGATTTTAATTTTAAACATTGTTTATTTTTTAACTTTGACTTAATATTATCGTAATAATTTCATTAGAGAAAAATATTCAAGTGGATTTTGTTAGAATCGTCTATGCGTCTAATTTCAGAATATATATTTTCTATAATTTTTATTTGTATTTAATTTGAAAATTTAAATAAAAGTGGCTAGAGATTTGTGCAGAATAATAAAAGTAATCACTTTAATAAAATTTGAAAACAATTAAGATTTTAATCATATTTATATTAATTTAATTTATTTAAAAATAGAAAGTGACCGAATTTTGTGAGCACCAAAAAGGAATGCCATTAACTTTTGTGTGACGAGTGAGTAATATAAAAGAGTAGTAATAATATCCAAAAACCAAAAAGGTAGAATATCTTTTCATTTGGAAATAGTAGCATTTCTTTCTCGTTATTGAGGTGGCTGCTAGATTACAGAAAGTGGTGTTGAATAGTTTGGAAATGGCAGGCAATTTATTTAGTTGCAACAAACAAAGGTTATTGAATCTTGCTATCACTTAGTTTGCCTGATGAAAAAGGTTGGCAATTTGGCATCATCTTTTAAGTTTTAACTACTACTAGTACTTTTTTGATATCCAAAAACAACATTTATAAAGAACACAATCATTGATTCATTGGGCAAATACAGAAAAGGTGGAAATCCACATCACAATTTATTACTACTACTACTACTACTTTATTAGTCCGTAATAGAAATAGATTTACAAAAAATTGAATGTCCTTTTGGTAGTAATTGTATTTATTTCGTGGTGGGATAGAGCCACACGGAACATGTGCTGCTTTTCATGTAAGTATGAATTATTATTATGTTAATATAATAAGGGTAATAACGTAAAATAAAGAATTATTATTATGTTAATATAATAAGGGTAATAACCTAACGTAAAATAAAGAAGGTAAGAAACCAAAATAAAACCCGGGCAGGTCCAAGTTTCATTCAAACACAGAAACACGCATTGCTGCAGGCAGCTCCCGAAATTTCCTTTTAAATATGCCAACCCTGAAACCCCCAGAGAGTCCTGATTGCCAGAAAGATTTCCCTATTCTTGATTGAGAAACCCTAATTTCGCTTTTCCAATTCCATAAGCGGCGAACCCTACTCAATCCGCCCGTCACTCCCATTTTTTGCTTTTCCCTTTTCGTATCATAATAAAGTTCTTCAATTTTTTTTTTTTTTATTATTATTTTTTTTTATTTTGTTTAGACTGCGCAGTTACAAAGATTTAGTGGCGCATTCCGGAAATCTTTTTGGTGGAACCTCTGTCACGATTACCACCACCTTGGAAAACAGGTACTGCTTCTTGGTTGAAACTGCCCTTATTATGGAATTAATTTTTAATCATGTGTTTACAGAACGTGCGCCACTGTGTTCCGTTCAATTCAATTTTTGGTTTCCGCGGTTGAACAATATGTGAGATCTAAGTTTCTGTAAGTTATCTGCCGTGAAATTTGTGGTCTTTTGTTGATTTTCGGGTTGGTTCTGTTTTGTTTGCCTTGCACATTATACATATAAAATTATATGCGATGTGTTGCCACGCGCCACCGATAAGAAAAAATTCTTAAGGCATTTCGATGAAAGTGTTTTTGGTCCCAATTTCTGTTTTGTGCGCTGAATTGCAGACGTCGCGACAAGCAAGTATGAAATTTTGAAGTTGGAATCATATTCTTTTTAGTTTTTATTTTTATTTTTGTATTCTTTTTTTCTTCTTGGGGTTCAATTTCTTTGGTTTGGACTTTGGAGACGATTACTTTGTTTATTCTTCGTTTTCTTTTTAGTTTTGTTTCTAAATAAATGTAACTTGTTTGAAGCATTTTTTCTTTTTTTTTTTTTTTGGGTGCTGTTTGAAGCATTCTTGTGTGTTCTGTTGTAGATGAATGTATGATTCTCTACTTCTCTTTAATTGATATTGTACCTTAAAATTCTGGTGGAACCATCATCTGATGCAGGTATAAATGGCTGGAACTTGTTAAGATGTGCAGGAATCTACCATCTTGTTTGTCGATTTCCTTTGTTTCTGATCTAGGGATCATATTTGGTGGATTCTTATGTCAAAGAGTGTCTTTTTTTGGTTTATGTGAAAAGATGCGTCGATCACTACTTTACTTGCTCCTGCTTAGTTGCTAAATAATGTTGTGCTTGCTTTCAGATGGATCCCCAAAATTCAGATATTGTGCATGTTATTGAGGTCAATAGTCACGTGCCCTCTGTGGAGAGGGGAACCGGTGGAATCAAGCCCTGTGCTGGAGGAGCATGTGGTTTCTCAGATCCCTCTCACGATGCACAAGAGCGCATGACTTCCATTAGGAAACTCTTGATTGCTGTTGTGCTGTGCATAATTTTTATGAGCGTTGAAGTTGTTGGAGGCATCAAGGCAAATAGTCTTGCGATATTGACGGATGCAGCTCATTTGCTCTCTGATGTTGCTGCCTTTGCTATTTCTTTGTTCTCGCTGTGGGCATCAGGATGGGAAGCTAACCCACGACAAAGTTATGGATTCTTTAGGATTGAAATATTGGGGGCTTTGGTATCGATTCAAATGATTTGGCTTCTTGCTGGGATCCTTGTTTACGAAGCAATTGGCCGACTCATACATGATACGGGTGAAGTTCAGGGATTCCTGATGTTTTTAGTTTCTGCATTTGGATTGGTGGTAAACATCATCATGGCTTGCTTGCTGGGACATGATCACGGGCACGGGCATGGGCACGGACATGATCATGATCATGGCCACGGTCACGGGCACCAACATGGTCATGGGCATGATCATGATGATGGCCAGCATGAACACGATCATGATCAAGGCTCTGAGGATGATCACATGCATAGCAAAGGAGTGACAGTTGTTGTCAGGCACCATTCCCACACCCAGGGACATGAGCACAGCGACCATGATCATGGGAATGATGGCAGCCTCAGCGAATCTTTGCTCAACAATCCAAATGAAGTTGAAAATAACTCCAAAGGTGGACGTAGAAAGAAAAAAATGAACATTAACGTTCAGGGGGCTTACCTTCATGTGCTTGGAGATTCTATCCAGAGCATTGGGGTTATGATCGGTGGAGCTATTATTTGGTACAAACCAGAATGGAAGGTTATCGATTTGATATGCACCTTAATTTTTTCTGTCATTGTTTTGGGCACGACTATTAGAATGTTGAGAAACATTCTAGAAGTTCTCATGGAAAGCACACCCAGGGAGATCGATGCAGGAAAGCTTGAGAAGGGTCTTTGTGAGATGGAGGAAGTTGTTGCGGTTCATGAATTGCATATTTGGGCGATCACCGTGGGGAAAATCTTGTTAGCTTGCCATGTCCAAATCAAGCCCGACGCTGATGCTGATTTGATGCTGGACAAAGTCATTGATTATATCCAGAGGGAATACAATATCAGTCATGTAACAATCCAGATAGAAAGGGAGTAGTGCCCCTTATATATGCTCTAGCTTTTGGTTAGTACCTTGTTTGGATTGTTGAGCCAATTGAGTTGATAGTAGAGAATTATTTTATTGCGATCTGTGGATCAAATGAATCACGTATGAAGAAGCTAGGGTCCTGTGCTCTGTGAGTAAACTTCCAATTTACAGATTAAATATATCTGTGTGCGAGTGTCTTTTTTCATCCATGCTGTTCGTTTACGATTATATTGATTGCTTTATTGGTAATGGCATCCATATGGTTGAAAAACCATTATGCTGTTTTGAGCTTACAGAGGTTTCGAAACAAGGAATGCATTGGTGATGCAAAATGTACTCTAAAATCTTAATGGGTGTGGTTTGATGCTTATTTATGGAAATGGTGTTAAAGAAGCTATCTATTCTAGTACTCCCTCCGGTTTTAAAAAATGTTAACGTTTGCATAGTACTCCCTCCGGTTTTAAAAAATGTTAACGTTTGCATAGTAAACACTATTCATTGAGTAACTTTGATTCGATTTTTTAACATAGTTACATAAGATAACATAGTCAAGTGAGATCTTGTTATATTCGTCTAATCATGTAGTTTTATAATATTAAAGTTTTATAATTTTTTATTTTATAAAATTTGAGATATTATTTTTAAAAATGTGAATTGGATTGTGTGAAAATAAGGAATGTTAATATATACTTATATTTTTTTTCTTGGAGGAAGTATAACTTTCTTTGTATTTCGTTCTTATTTACAGTAATTGCTACATTTATTTTGCTGTGCCATTCGGCTTTGAATGTGAGGATAGTATATGATTGAAATTATTGGTGAGTTATTGTTTCCAAGAATGAACTACTAGTATATAATAATAAATGCATATCATCCTGCAACGGGACGATTGCATATGCAGGGCCACAAAAGTAAATTTGCAGGGTGCAGTTGTTGAGTTTGACTGATTGCAAAGGGACAAGGAACAACTAGACCAGAGTCTGTAGAATAAAGCTTTATGTAATGAATTATAGTATTGGGTTGCGAATGTGAATTATAAGAATATTCCTTCTTTTTTTTTTTTACTTTTATATTCAACTAGCGTACCCACCCGCGCAATGCGCGAGAAATTAAATTTACATTGAAAAAAGAAATAACATAATATTTTAAGATTTTAAATATTTTATTACGTAATTTTGAGTTATGCCATTTCTAATCACATTATTGAGAGAAATATGACAAAGTGGTTTGTAAGTAAAAATATGACAAAGTGGTTTAGCAACTTTGACAGTTAAGCTATTTTCATAATCTTCTTATTTGATTGATTTAGCCCATAATAATTTTACATTACTTAATTTATAAATTTACTATAAAAATTTCTGTAATATATTTGATTTTGCATTTTTTTAATATATCATTTTGCTAGATAAATTTATAATCATTACTTAATTTATAAATGACATTCTGCAGTACATTCGTCTTTCGGTTTATTGGATTTATCTTCCCAATTTTCCCAAATCAATGTTGTTCTTCGACTAATATAAATTTAATAATTAATTTATAATTCTCATATTATATTTATTCAATTAAAAGAAGTTAAAAATAGTTGAATATCAAATTAGTTTTTTCTCTTATTTTTAGAGTGTTATTATACCTTTAATATTAAGTAATAACTTACATATAAATATAGGATACATCTTTACATGGAGGTGTCAAAATTGGCTCGGCCTGTTGGGACAGCCCGCCCCACCTTCCCTAAATGTTGTGTTGGGTTGAACAAATAGATGCTCGTTTGGAAGCCGGTTTAAACCTGTCGTCGCTAGGGCAAGCACGCGGCGGGTGCGGATCAACTTGCGGGCCAAGCTATTTTTTTTTTTATTTTTTAATTTGCTATGAAAGTTAAATAACATAATTATTATATTAATGTCCGTTGGTTAGATGTTATTTGAAATCATAACGTTAATTTGGTAATATATAATTTAATTTTATACATTATTTTTGTAAAATACTATTAAAGAATTATAAAATTGACTTAATGCTAATTAAATTAAACTAAAATAATTTTTTGGTCACTACATATCTATTGGGCTATTAGGTATTACCTTCTATAATTCCGCAAAAAAAGAATTTACTTTCTATATTAATTTGATGTGATTTTTTAAAAGAGAATATAAAAAATTAAGTTTAAATTAGATAATATATTAAATTTAAATAAATAAAAATATTATATAATAAAAACTATTTTTAAAATTAATTAAAAAAACCACCCGACCCGCAATCCGCCTGTGGGTTGGGCTAGGCCGAGGGCCCGCCCCGCCGTGGGCCAACCGCCTAAACCCCCAACTATTTTAAAATTGGATTAAAATATTTTAGAATAATATCAGATTAAAATATTTTAGAATAATCACAAATTACTATACTAAGGGACGTATTCAATCCAGAGTTTAATGAATTTTAAAAAGTTAGTGGATTTAGTGAGTGCATAAACTTACATAGAGTTGATTGATTTTGTATAGACTCCATATAGAGTTTGGCTAGAGTCTTGCTCACTTTTAGAGGGTGTTTGGATAAGCTGCAGGAAAATAGATTATTTGATTATTGCATTTTCAAAATACAAATAATCGGTTTAACCGCTAAAAAAAGGTGCTGCAAACCTGATTATTTGCGTTTTGAAAATGCAATAATCAAATAAGCTATTTCATATCGCACGTCCAAACACCCACTTAGAAATATTGGATTGTTGAGAGAGATTTTGTTTAGTTATATTTTTTAAGTGAATGCATTAAAATTTATAAAGATTTAAAATCCATGGATTGTTGAATACCACAAAATTTTTAAAGACTTTTAAAATCTTATTGAATACACCTAGATTTTTAAAGACTTCTTAAAATATGTATTGAATACACCTAGATTTTTAAAGACTTTTTAAAATTTAAATTGAATACACCCCAACTTTAAAAGTCCAAAAAAATCATACATACTCTGGATTTAATACACCCCCTAAATAAAGAATTGGAAGAAAATAAATAACTAATTTAAATCATTCTCTATTCCCCAACTACTACTATTATATAATTCCAGTGTTTAAACTAATAAAAAATTTTATGAATAAATTATTTCTTAATTTTAAACTCATTTGTTGCGGATTTCAATCTTCAGTTATAATGAGGTATGTTTAAATGATAATGGTAGAAGATATATATTATTAACTTAAAAAATATTCCATATAAGATATGAATAATATCTTTAAATCATATATCTTAAAAGGTAATAAAAATACCATATATATTCATAAAATCAAATATAAAAATAAATTTATATTACATCACTAACTAAAAGCGAAAAGAAAGTTAATCAATGCCAAATTAAGATTTCAACTTTAGCCGGACATTTAAGTTCTAGTGGATAATAAGGTATTTATTAATAATTTCAATTTTAATTAGTTGAATAGAAAAAATTTTGTTCTACATACAAATCTTAATAATGAATTTCCACATAAACTTCCATTTAAATTCTATGGATTGAATTTAAATTTTAATTAAAGCAGATATCAATTTGCCAATTTTTTTAAAAAAAATTATTATAATTATATTATTACCTATTTAAATTGATGCATGGTAAGTATTTAATTTATTGGATTATTTTCTCAATCTTTCCAATTCAATTAAATTATTGTTGTTTTTATATTTTATAGTGAACTAAAATCAATACAAAAAATATATAAAAATTGTATCCAAAAGATAAAATACCAAAATGTGAATAATTTATTAACAAAAAAAATTACATCAATAATGAAATAAAGGGGAACATCTCCAAATTTACACTCTTCAATTTTTTTCACTATTTTCAAATCACGAATAAAGACAACAAACAAACAATAACAAAATCAACATAAAACAGACTTTATGCTATACAAATAATTTTGAGTAGTATCCAAATTAGAATGACAAAAATAATTTGTAGAATATGACTTCATTGCAATCCTGCATTACAACATGTAATCCTGCAAAAGACAATGGAAAAGCATTAGAAATATATATTTAACATTACGTTTTTTTTTTAAAAAAAACCTATTAATATTATTCACACGCAGAGTAAAAGAAATAATAAAAAAATTCTTACATGAATATAAAGATGAAAAATATTTTGCAACAAAAGAGATAAAAATTAACCTGAAACAAAATAAATATTAGGTGGGATAGAGCGCATCTTTGGATCCGTCGGGCAGTGCATGAATTTTTGGGAGCCAGACAGGAACTTCGCTTGCATGGGATCAAAGCTTGGCAGGATAGTCGTACTCGTTGGGAGCGCCCCCCGGAGGGGTGGGTTAAAGCCAACTGTGATGGTCGTGTTAGTCGAGGCATGAGTTATTTTGGTGGTATTCTTCGTGATAGCGGTGGTAATTGGCTTGGTGGTGTTCGCAATAGCAGGATGGCTATGGATATTGCTCACACGGAAGCCTGTGGTATCCTCCTCACTTTACAGCTTGCATGGGGGATGAATATTTCCAAGCTTGTTGTGGAGTCTGATTGCCAGGAGATGATTAATATCATTAATGATGGGTCTGTATATTTTGGCCCTGCCTCTCACACAATTGATCAGATTAAAGCGATGTCTTTTTGGAACTGGGAGCTGTGTTTTGAAGCCATTCCTCGTGAGTCCAATGTTGTTGCGGATGTTTTTCTCAAAGGCCTTCCTTTTTTATCTAGTCCATTTCATTTTGTTAGGCCTCCCGATTTTATGATTGATGCTCTTGCATCGGACCAAGTTGGATTGTATCATACTCGGCAAATTTTGCATTAATACATGGCTTCGGCCCCCCTTTTTCCCGAAAAAAAATAAATATTAGGAAAACATTGATGTGAGAAATAAAAAAAAAAATTGTTTAAATATAAAATCAAAGTTAAGAAGACATAAGAAATAATGGAGAATAAAAATAAAGTAATAAAATGTGAGAATGTAAGAACTTCAAGACCACCATGAGATTAGATAAATGAATGGAGTATTTATAGAGCAATAAGAGAGGTGGAATTGGATTTGATGTGATCATCTAAAATATATAAGAGTATAAATTAAAGATATAATATTCTATTAAGATTTTATGAGGATATTATAGATATAAATATTATATACATAAATATATTTATTGATCTCAATGAGAATGAATTTATGGTTTCAAATCTTAGAAGAATGGAAGTGATCTTCTAAAAATATGTAATATTATGGTTAAATATATTATCATATTATATTAAGATTTTATTAGATATAAAATATATAAGAAAGTAAATATTAGATTTTTTTTCTTTTAGACTAAGAAATTGAATATTGGATTTAAATCCAAATGCCAAAATATATATCAGGATAATATATTATTTTCTTCTGTTTAGACTAATAAATTAAAAATAAGATTTTAGATTTAGAATTTTTATTTTAATTATTTTCATATGTGATTGAGGTTGTTGAAATAGGGAGAAAATAGTTGGATGAGTTGTTGAAAAAAGGGGTGGGGAAGTGGGGGGAAATTAGACTATATTACTTTTATATATATATATATATATAGATAGATAATGGTGGGATTTTTTTTCTCAATAAAAGCATATGCCCTAAATATACAGTAATTGTAATATCTAAACAGAATCTCGTAAATCTAACAATTATATCCAAATATAATCAAATCAAAAACCCAATCAGAGATAATGTTAACATCAATGATTATTTCCTATATTATTTTGGTCTTCTTTTGATTCACTTCTCCGATCCAAAAACAAATTTTCTTGCCGAGTATATCAATAACCATACAAAAATAGACGTCATCTCTCTTCTCAAACTCATGCCTTTTTCTGAATTCGAAACGGTTTAGATTTTTTAATAGAGGTAATTTACATGTATCATATTTTTATTATGTTCTTCTGGCCTTGTGGATGGAGAAATTGTTTGCCTTTTGGACTTTCTTGTAATTAAATTAAATTATTTAAGCAAGCAGTACTGCTCACAAGAATAATAAATAATCTTTTTGAAAATTTGAAGAATACACACACACACACAGAGTGAGGTTACAGGTTGGATTGGAAGCAAATTCAATATTCATTAGCAATAACGAGTTAACGTGCAAGCGCGAATGAAGAAAAGAAAAATGGGGAAGGAAGACACGGTGGTGAGCATGAGGCTGTTGATCGACGGGGAAGCCAAGAGGGTCCTGTTTGCCGAGGCGTCCAAAGATTGCGTTGATCTCATCTTCAACATCCTGACGCTACCCATCGCCACAGTCGTCGCTGTGCTGAAGGAACACGGAGTGGTGGGATCATCCTTGGACAAGCTCTACCAAAGCAGACAAAATTTAAACAGCATTATTGAGGGGAGCAAGAAGAAGAAGCCCCAGTTGTGGGCGAGTGATGATGCGGAGTTGTACAGTTGTCGCAACAATTGTAGGTTTTATACAGATGAGACAGAAGAAATTTACTGTCCGGACTGCAATCATCTAATGGACAAAAGTATTACGTACGTGCGTTTTGTAGATGATTCCTCCTCTGATCATCAGGCGAATAATAATGAAGATTGTGGTGGGTATGGAGTGAAGGGGGCTAATAATTTTATGGTGATGGATAATTTGGAAGTGAAACCCTTGTCCTCCATCTCCATCATCACTTTAGCCACTGAGTATGGAGTGAAGGATGTCAAGTCCTTGGAGGAAAAGGTCGTAAACTTGGGCATGAATGAGGTGCGTACATAACATACCATACATTATTACAACAATCTTGAACTATACGTTATTTTGATAGACATGTTTGAATGGTGGGTTTTAATTTTTGCCCAGAACAACACTAATCAATACTACTATATGTTGGTATTATGCTATAGGCGATGAGCTTGCTCAAGGCCTCTTTGCTGTCGGATCAAGTCCTTTCGGATGTCTTCTTAAAGGGAACCAAGGCTGAAGCTAATCCATGAATCGATTGGATTTTTGTGTTATCATATTTTCAGATTTGATGATGGTATGCTTTTTTGGGAAGTATTTCGTTGCACTTCTAATTAGCTTTTAAGTTCTTTAAATATGAAACAGTGATGTGGAACAAACAACTTTGGATTCCTAACACAATGAATCGAAGCCTTGAATTCTGTTCATTTGTTTTGTTTGTTTTGTTTTGCTATATCTAGTAATTAATTTGTCATCATCACATCCATACAATGACCAAATAAAATACTATTCACAGACTCACAGGAAGGTCACAACATAATTGGCATTGTGGTCGCTAAATGTTATCCTTGAGTAATCGACGACATTGTGAAGCACGTGATTTGGGTTTGATTCGATTTACTTGTTTCATGAAGTCACATTAATTTGTGCTTGGAGGATAAATTTCTAGCACAGGCGACGATTTTGAATCTTAACGTGTGAAGTGGATTGAAATTTATGTTGTTGATGCTGTTTATGTTTCGTCCAAGCCAGAGCTTTGATTAACAAAGAAAACCAAATTGGTTACCACCACATTCCTTAATTCTTATGATTTCCCATACTCTCAAAACATCAATCCACACATCGAATATGAATTAATGACTCCCGAAAAGCCTTGCCGAATACAAAATTTGGTGAACTTGAGGATTACCATTTCATCATTGAAAAAGAATATACTCCCTTCATCCCAGTTATTGTTCACTTTTTGATATTGTTCATTGTTCAGTTTTGATTCAATTTTCTTGTAAGTATATATTTTGAAAGAAATAGTCAAGTTGGGTCTTGTTAGAATCGTATCATCATGTCGTCTTAGAATATATATTTTTACATAATTTTTCATAGTATATATTTTGAGATATTTATAGTTAAAAAAGTGCATTGAATTGTGTGTAGAAGTTAAAACAAAACAAGTTAAATGAGACGAAGGTAATATATATATATACTAGCATACCCGCCCGCGCAATGCGCGGTAAATAAAATTTATATATATTTTTTAAAATAACATAAGATTTTAAAAATTCAAATATTGTACGTATTACATAAAATTTGGTTCATGCGGGGTTGGAGACTTAATCAAGTGGTAGCTCCCCAACTCTCAATCTATAGGTTGGGGGTTCGAATCCCCATCCGGCCCCTTATCCCTTCCGTTTGTTTCCTTTATAATTGTATGGCATGAGCTCCCACTACCCTTTCCAGACCTTCAATGACATCTTCAAAAAAATTTAGTTCATGCTAATTTTCTGACCACATTATTGAGAAAAAATGTGACAAAGTAGTTTAGCAACTTTGTCAATTAAGTTATTTTCCTAATATTATTGTTTTATTGATTTAGCCCATAATCAATTTGATTTTACATTTTTAAATTTGTAATTTCCTAAATATAATTTTAACTCCATTTATATTTTATATGTTAATTTATTATTATATATTACACTAATAATGCTACTGGACTACTTGACCAATGGCATGCCTCCCGCACTTGGCGAGACGTCTTTGACGATGTTCAGTTCATCATGTACTTTGCGAGGGTAAAATGGTCGCGGATTGTCTAGCAAAATATGGTGCAACTTTAGAAGAATTCTACACTACTTGGACATTCCCCCATACTTCACGCACAGGGTGTTAGCGGCGGATTCTTCTGGCGTATGGTTCCCAAAAGCCTAAGTGTTAGCTCATTTTTTCATTTCTGCTTTTTTTGGACACCTCTTTTTGTTGCTGTTTTTTTCCTTTTATTTTCTTTTCAACTTGTTATTTGGCGTCAGCTTTCCAAAAAATAATGTTAATAATCTTAGAACATTGTTCACATAAATATGGAGTGACTAATGCAAATCTAATCATGAATATATAATTATCATATTATATTATATTATATTTTCTCGTTTCTTTTTAAGTATTACACTTTTTTTTGGGTGCGGCATAATAAATGTTATATTACCATATATAGAATGCTTTTAAAGGTATAACACTTCAACTAAAGCACTTTTGTTCCTTGCATTGAATCTCGTGTCATTTTCTTATCTTACACTTATTTTGAAATGAGGGGGTATTATATTATATGTAGGGATAAAAACGGTACGGATATGATCGGATAGTATTGGATACGAATATATATTGTCCAACATTTTTTTATCGGATTCGGATCGAATATAGATATGCCGGATACAAATATATGTCGGATACAGATTCAATTGGATACAGATTATCGGATAATTTTTAATATTTTTTTAAAATTTGATATAAAAAATTATCGAATAATTTTATATTTTGTTATAATTATCAACAATTTTTAATTAGTAAATAATAATATGTTAAAATATTCAGATATCCAGATCTAAAATCTGGATAATATCGATACGGTCAGATATTTTCGGATACGAATACGAATGCATATATTAAATTACAGATTCAAATTCGGATGTGAATATTGAAATATCTGGCTGGATAGTCGGATACAGATTCGCATTCGAATATAATCGGATACGGCATCGGATCGGTCTAATATTTACCGTACCCCTTTCACCCCTAATTATAAGTATATATATTATACAAATATATAGTACTATATTTATTCAATTAGACGAAGTTAAAAGATGTTATATATCATAGTAAATCTTTTTAATTTATGTAGTGTTATTATACCTTTTATATTAATTAATAATTTCTTTAAAAATATAGGATCGATATCTACCTTATATATATATATATCAACTATTCAAAATTAGATTGAGATCTTCTAAAATAATAACAAATCACTATGCTAAATAAAAAGTTGGGAAAAAATAAACATCTAATTTAAATAATTCCCTATCCAATTTATTAGATTATTCCCTATTTTTCCGAATACAATTAAATAATGATTGTTTTCTACTTTATAGTGAACTTACATAAATAAATAAATATGTAAAAAATAAAAAATGTATCCAAAAGGAAAGATGTCAAAATGGGAATAATCTATTAACAAAAGGGAAAAAATACATAAATAAAAAATAAAGTGGAAACATCTCCAAATTTATTCTCTTCAGTTTTTTTTTTCAAATTTCGAATAAAGACAAAATAACAAACAATAGCAAAATCAACATAAAATAGATTTATGATATACAAAAATTTTGAGTAGTATACAAAGGAGAATCATAAAAATAATATGTAGAGTATGACTTCATTGCAGTCTTGAATTACAATATGTAATCCTGTAAAAGTCATTGGAAAACCATTAGAAACATATATTTAACAGTATATAAGAAAAAACAAAAAAAACCCCACTAATATTCACGTTCGAGTAAAAAAAATCTTACATGAATAGCAAGACGAAAAATATATTGCAATCTAAGAAAAATTAACCTGCAACAAAAGAAATATTAGGAAAACATTGGCGTGGAAAATATTGTAATACATGAGAAGAAGAAACAAAAGACATTGTTTAATATAAAATCAATATTGAGAAGATATAAACAAAGAATGAAGAAATAAAATGTGAGTTGATGAAAATTTCAAGACAACCATGATATTAGATAAATGAATGGAATATTTATAGAGAAATAGGAGGAGGTTTGGTGTAGATATATATGCAAATGTTGGAGGGATGGAATCAAATTTGACGTGATCTTCTAAAAATATATTTATAGATATGAATATATAATATAATATTATATATATGTGGTCCTTTTCCGAGTGAATTTTATGTTTCAAATCTTAGATATTATTTGTAAATATATTAATGAATATTGATAAAATAATTATATTAAATGTATATCAATTAATATTGGATATTAATAAATATTTATGGAGATTTCAATATAGAATATTAAAATTTTAGGATTAAACATTGTTGGATGAATTAAATGTGATTGTTGAAAAAAGAGGGTGGGGAAGTGGGGGGAAACTTGACTATATTGTTTATATATATATATATATATAGATATAGATATATAGATATAGATATAGATGGGTCCATATTTATTCAAAAGATCCATATCCAAGTAATGGATGTTTTGAATAATGGATAACAAACAAGCCCACTAATTATATTTTATAATAAAAAGTATGCCTACTTTACAAGGCAATGTGCATTGTTGGCAAAAAAAGAATTAAATAATACTACTACTACTACTACTATTCTAGTCACATAGACATAGAGAATGTTTGGGAGTCAGCAGATTTAATAGCAGATAGCAGATTCGGAGAGAGAATTGTGAGAGGATATGCTGATTAAATCCGCTATATGCTCCTAAATATGCCGGCTTCCAAATATCTCCATAGGCTGATAGGCTATTTTACTTTTTCAATGAAACTACTACATGCGGAACAATGTGATAAGTGAGAGGAAAAATCTCCATTATCAAAAGAAGATTGCGAGAGGTTTAATTTAAATGTGTTGCGTTCTTCCCTGATGATGAGATTTTGACAAGAGAAGGTAATTGGGTGGGTAGGTGCGCTGGAACCTGGAAGGCGGTTAAAGACTTGACCCAGAATTTCTTATTATGGGCATGCAATTCATATATAGGTATGTATAGTAGGCATATACTCCATAATTAGGATGAAATCCTTAGCTTGTGTGTTAATATTACTTGTATCCAAGTGAGTCCATATATCTTACCATGGCATTACAATCTTATCATATTTAGAAAATGATGATGATGAAACAAAACAAGTACAGCCGCAATATGCATGTCTGGATCACTATGCATTAAATAAAGGCGAATACCAGCTGATAATCTATATATGGATTGGACGCTATAAAAAATAAATTAGTGTTTCAAGCTGCCCTACAGATTATCTTAGCTTCATCAATATTGCTGTTTCCCAGCAGCATCAAATGAAAACATGGAGCTGGATATTATAGCGTTATATACCCTTTCATTTGAATGCTTTTATATTTATACCCTTCAATTCTTTTATATATATGTTGCCTTCATTTCATTGTATTATACTCCCTCCGTCTCCGCCTGATGTCATGTTTGACTTTTTGATACTGTTTATTGTTCAACTTTGACCCAATATTATTGTAAGTATATAATTAAAAAAATAATTCAGTTTGGTTTTATTAGATTCGTTTAATTGTATAGTTTTCGAATATATATGTTACATAATTTTTGCTTGTATGCATTTTGAGATATTAACGATTAAAAAATACATTGGATTGCATGCAAACAGGACATCTGTTCCATAGTACTTGATACTTGCATGGTATTGCACTTATTATTATTATTATTATTATTATTATTATTATTATTATTATTATTTGTTTTTTTATCAACATGTTGGTGACTTGGTGTACAGTTTACTGTTGCATGACGGATGTAATGATAAATTGTGAAGTTTGTCCTTTATATATACTTA